>RJWT010019083.1:0-18562 GCA_004365215.1 Cuniculus paca
TCCCCCATCGCTGTGCTGTCAGACCGGTGGTGGCATTAGATTCTCATAAAAACACAAACCCTACTATAAACTGCATATGAAAAGGATCCAGTTTCCTTTTTTGAAACACCCTGAAAGCCCCCAACCCCTGCCCATGAAATCAACAAAAAACCAATCACAAACACTAGATTCAGCTGTTTCCATGACTGCATTAGGCTTAATGGGGGGGCACCTAGACACAAGGTCTGGGACCACTTATTTGGAGAATCCTGTTGGTTGTGACAGATTTGACTTGCTAAAGCTAAACATTAGTGGGATCTATATATGAGAATTAGAATATTTAGTGAATAAGGATCAGAATGCTCCTCAACACAAACACAAAACTGTATCCTGATATTTTTAACCCACAACATATAAAACATTTTAAGATAAGCAAACTAAGGTTACAGAATCAAGGAGTAAAGAAATGTAAGGCCACATTCCTAATAGAAATTCATTGTAGTTTATAGCATATAATCATCACAGGTGTGGTTCTCCAGAATCAGGTGCTGAAAGAGTTTGGAAAGAAAGATGGATCTATTAAGGTTCAATATATATGAAAGGAAGAAGAATAAAGATGCACCAAGCAAAGGAAGAAACGGAAATACAATTCATGTTCCACAAAGCATTGGCCAATCCAGTTCCAGCTCAGGAGTACATACTGCCATCAAAGTGCCCCACAACCATATAAAAGGCTGAAACTTTACACTTCTGTCTTAGTTAAGGGGTATAGGTTGCCCAGGAAATGAGTAGTAACAGCCAGAGGCTACTTCCTGACTATATTTCTCATTGTAATCCAAATATTGAATTTTGTAATCCAAGTATTGTAATTCCTATTTTAATCTTCCTCACAATTCAGATGGATATATTTGTAATCCCATTGAAACATTATTGGAATCTCAGCAAGTTAATTCCAATCTACCATTTCCAATGCAGCCCACAGTAAGAGTATAGACACTAAGATATATTCAAAATTAAGGGCAGCCAGGGGTGCTAAACCCGATCCAAGTGAGGATATACAAACAAAGGCCTTGATCCAAGGTCTCTCCCAGAATTTATTATCATGTGAAGAAGGGAGTGGTTCAAGGATGAGTGACAGGGAAGATGATGGGAACTACATGAGTATCTTCAGTTGGCTATCCAGGTGAAGAGAAGAGCATCTTTGTAGTATGCAAGGAGATATGCAGAAAGACCACTATACATAATTTGACTGGGATAGTGTCTTGGTTACTTTTCTCTCATTGCTGAGACAAAATGCCTGATGCCCAAAATGGAGCAAGGAAACATTTATTTCTTACAGTTCTTGGAAATTTCAGTTCATACTTAGCTGGCTCCAAGGCAGGGTGGCATGGCTGAGGGACAGCCTGGCTGTAAGTGACAAGAGCAAACAGGGCAAAAGAGGGAAAACCTACCTCCTTCCTGACCTTACATTGTATGGTGGCTGCACCCCTAGGCAGGTGCAGCACTCACACTGCCAATCCCAGCACTAAACAAAAAACCAATCACAAACACTAGATTCAGCTGTTTCCATGACTGCATGAGGGTTAATGGGGGGGCACCTAGACACAAACTATAACAGACAGCATATGAATGAATATAGAAGGCTGTTGCTTCAGTTTCTGATATGTAAACTTTTTGTGCCCTGGGTAGTCAAAACCTCTTACTTTGAGGCTCATACCCAGCCAACATTCCTGGAGCTAAGTGGCTCTGCTGTCCCTCTGAGCTTCAATCTTTTACAGACAGCACTATGCAAGCAAACAGGGGACTGTTAGGTTGGCCTCCAGGATTACATACCAGTACCTCAGCAAGCCTTATTTGTATCACTTAGACCCAATTGAAGGGAATAGCGTAATAAGACTTGATATAACTAATGTTGCAGAAATTGTTCTGCATTCATGGGGAGTAGCTCAAATTGTCTCCTATGTTTCTTGCATCAGAGGATTAAGCAGCATTTTGAAAGAGATCCTAGGCAGGTTTGCCCTAGATCTACCACTGCAAGACTGGAAATCAGAACCCTGAGGGACTTATCATACTAAAATGCCCAGGTCTTCACATTATGAAAATACACAGGTCTCTTATTTCAGGTCGATTTTGACATCAGAATATATGCCCCTCCCTTTCTTCTAATTACCTGTGTTTTTAGTTGATTTCCTCTGAGTACTCCAATATAACTCCTCCCCTATTCAGCCATGTCGAATCATCTGACTCCATACTATAAAGATAATTAAAATTCAGTTTCATTCTTCATGTGAGAAAATCAGAAAAAAATATGTTTCATATGTTCTTCATTCACAGTTGAACACAATGAAATATCCCATAAAAGTCATATATAACTTACTCATAGGATAAATACTTACATGCAGAAAACTTAATGAATAACAAGGAATATTTGTTTTAATGTAAGATGCTTAATTTAGTAAACATAGCACAAGGAAAATCACTAAAAGAGCAAAATATACTTCACATGTCTTACTTCATGTTAATCATTAGGGTGAAATATCTATAAACCAAAATGAAGAATGCTTTGAATGTTACAGAATTTTCTTCTAACTGTACAGAAATAGAAAAATATCCAGTAAGATGAATTACACAAGACCTTACCATTATCAAGAGCTTATAGGCTAACATAGGAAAGGGACACTTCAACAGTTAATGGCAATAAAATGCAACAGCTGCATCTGGAAATATGCATGCTATGGAATCATTAGCCCAGGCCCAGGCCAGCAGCAGTGTAGAAACTAGAAGACCTAAAGAAAAAGGCTCACCTTGTTCTCATTATTCCCATCATCAGCCATCTATCTCCAGGCAAAGAACTGAAGCTCATCTTAAAGAAATGCAGAGAATCATCTGAAGTACTATAATGCTTCTAATGTAAATACCAGTACCCCAAAACAAAGTTTTGTTCATTTTGGCATAGGAAATCCACATGTGATCATCTGAATGTAGAATTTGATTATCGCCATGCTCTAGTCAAGTCATACACACAAGAATTTACTGCGAAACTCACGTTAGGTAATAAAACTAAAAAAAAAATTAATACACAAAATGTATGTACACACAAACACACATGCACATGCAGAGGGAAAGAGAATAAATTCTACCTCTGTTTCTTTAAAGAATGGATGAGGAAGAATCAATAGTATCTGAGAATTAAAAGTATGCAAGACAGTGACTAAGAAAAAATGAAAAACTAACCACAGGGGAAACAGAAAAAAAGACTAGAGCTTCATTAATAATCATGAAGGATTTGAGGAAATATTACTTTCATAAATCAAGAATAGGATGGTAGAGAGAAGGAATAATCATATAACAAGAAAGAATCTGAAGAGAGTCAAATATAATACCTAAAATTAAACGTGTCAGAAGTGACTAGAAGAAACACCAAAGGAAACCTCTAAGAGCACAGATCAAAAAGGCAAATGTTAGGAAATATGGGAAAATACATACACAGTTAATTCAGGGAGTTCAACATTTATTTTATAAGAATTACCAAAGGAGAAAATGGATGGAAGAAAGAAAAAAAACAATAGAAGGTTATTTCCCAGCAGAGAGAAAAGATAAATCCTCAGCTATAATGAGCTACAGAAAAAAAGAAAGAAAAAGAAAAAAAATCACTAATACTTGACCATAAAATTTCAGATATTAATAATAAAGTGTAAAAATTGTAATAACTTCTAGCAAAAGTTGAAACTACAACTAGCACCCAATATCTCATCAAACATCTTGCATTATAAAGGTAGAGAAATCACCAAATGAAGGGGGAGCTTGCAGTCCAATATTTAACCAATCTATCAATCAATAGTGAAGGCATTTGCAGAAGTTCAAAGGGTCAAAACAATACACCTCTCCTCCTGGAATTTTTAAGGAAATGTAACACTACATCATCACTGAAGGCAGGCTAAGGACCAACAGCTATAAACTGCAGACATCAACATGCTGTACATAGCACAAACATGTGGCAAAGAAAACAACTTAATAGAAGCATTCACACCAAAAAGATGCAACACACATGTTTCTGTGGCTTTGCCCTGCCTACTTGATCCCTATGGGATACAAGGCTACTGATACAACTCAAAATTCCTACTGAGCCACTCTTCTTTTATACTAGTTTATTTTTACTGCAACAGAACTTAACCTTGCCACTTGTGTAAGTCTACTTAAATGTCTTTAGGAAAACTAAGCTTTACCAGACTTAGAACAAAATTTACTTTTCATACATATTCTTCCTCAAAATACAAGCAGGGTCAGTGGGCAGGTGGTGTCACAAAAACTTTGCTGCTATAACTTTCCTGTCACAGAGTCCATCTCCTCATGCGACAGCCAAAACACACACAGGAAAAGGCCAAAGATATAGCATGTGGGAAGCAATGGATCCAATGGGTCAAAGCAGTGAAGATGAAGTCCGGGAAAGTGTGCAGGGTTGGGCAGGCACTGCGACCAGTATCAGATAGAATGCTCTATCCGATAGAATGTTCTAACTCTCAGAAGCAGAGTTTCCAGGGAAAGAGGAACTCTATGCAAATTTTGATATAAACTTTATACCCTTTGCTTCTTTTATTTTGCCTTTTGTTGGATTGTCTTATGGAGGGTAGCTCAAGGTGAAATTGGGGAAACTTTCTCAGAATTCCTATTAAGGAACAAGACATTGGGCTTTGGACTGTTAAGAGTTCTTTTATTTTGTTCTTCAGAATTAGGCTTTCTTACTACTTTTGGTGTTTTGGAGTCACAACTGCAAAATTATTGCTGACTCAAGATGATATACTGCAGGAATCATTTATTGACCAAGTACTAGTTGCAAGAGCGTGAGTGGAGGGAGGGAACTTCAGGGTCTGAAAGCCAGGACTGTAATAGCAGAGACTCGCTTTGGGAAATTGAGGGTGGAAGAGGTTCCCAAAAGCAGGATGAGAAATCTATGCAGAGCAGACCACCAGAAAGGAGCAATACTCTTGGCTTAAGGAGTATCTTCAACCCAAGGAAGGCTCTTAGGAGAACTAACACTCTCCCTCACTCTTCATCCTTTCCTGTTCCTGCTGGAACTCAGCTTGGTCAAACCCTGCTGGCAACTGGAGGGTAGAGAAGCACTGTGGAAGACTTGGTTTCCCCAGGAAAGACCAGATTGAGGTGAGTCTGAAAGAGAAATGACAGGGAAATCATTTCTGGCCCCATTGTCACCTTCTATTTCCTTATCTATATAGTAAATGCCATGTCCTGTGTAACTCATATTAAAATACTTCATCTTTTCACAATTACAAGTAGGATTTTACAACTTAGATCATAAGGGAATCCATTAATTCTAGACATGAAGATAGGCTCAAGAGACATCTTCAGAGACACCATAAGAAACTGAACCTCGAAATTTTCACTATTTACAGGTAGAAGTTTTGAGTCACAGAAAACCAAAAGTTATGAAGAGTATAAGGAAGGCCTTTCAGTGCAATCATTTCAGAATTTAAAATAGATTATTCAGAGGGGAATTTATATTGGAAATATTTGGGAACAGAAAACTGATGAAAGTGGAGAAGTATGCAGTGTTACAATTAGTAGAAGATTGAAGTTGAATGAAATCTATTTTCCACCTTCGGTAGTACATTTTAGTGAAAATTCACTGTATGTGAGGTGTCCTCTTGCCTCCCTCATTTTCTTTCAAACATAATGAATGACACCACTATTGACCCCAAAGCGTAGAACAAACCATGTCTCTGTGTTACATACGCTGCCAGACCACTCACTCGAAATGCATCTAAATGGGACTCACAATTTCATTCTCAGTTTGCTCTGAAAATACTAACAGTTGGACTTGCCACTACTTTTTATTTTTTTGCTTTAGTAACTGAACATGAGCACCTTCTTAACTAATAGATAAGATTACTTAAAGTGGATGCAAAATAAATTATTTGTGACTTTTAACAGATTTAAAAATTAAGGGAGGTGATTTTCAGTGACCTGACAACTTTATCTTGCACCTAGAAATGTGAACTTCATTAGGCGAAACAGCTCCCTGCCCAGGGAGTCTTGTTGCTTTTGTTCTGCCTGTTCACTACCTGCCCTTTGCAATGGTGTAAAATACTCATTAATTTTGTATATTTGGTCTGTGACATTTTCCATTCTTGAAATCCTTGTGATGAATTACAGGACACAGTGGAAACAACTACAGAGCAAAACAAATACACACCACATGTGGTCCGCTAAGCAGGTTCCTGTCAAACAAAATTGGATGCTGTGTTCCTATGGTTTCTTTTGAGTAGTAAAAGACAAAACGTATGCTCAGAAGCACTATTTCTTTAAATTGCTGAAAAATCTTCACATTAGTGCAGCCTAGAAGATATTCCAGTGGCAGAAGAGCTGCAATGAAACCAAGTTATGCATTTTATTTCTTCATAGCACAAAAGAAAATCATTCTTTACAAGAACATAGAGGAGAAATAATAATGATGGGTCCCATTTTTTCCACTCAGTAAAAAAGGGCCATATAGGCAGAAGGTATTTTAACAGGAAAATGTTTTACTTACCTCGTCACATAAGAATTGTAAAATGTCACATAGAGTGAGCAGAGAAAGAGGTAGAGTGCATAGGAAATCAATGCACAATGGATGAGATTAATCATCTTCAGAAACCTCCCAATGACAAGGGATGATGCCTAGATAAAAACAAAAGACCAAAACCTACGAAGCTAATCATGTGTGTCAGAATTTGAAGGTTTGAAGGACAGCTTTAATTTCACCAGCAGGAGGAACACAACTAGCAGGAAGAGGAAAAGTAGTCACTTGTGACTAGGAGGATTCTACATAAAGCCTTTGAAATGGGACCCAAGAAGTATATGTTGAGAAAGGTTTACTCAGGGCTCTCTGAAGCTATGGAGCCTATTACCTAGAGACTAAGGCCCTGTTATTTACTTAGAGACAACGTGATCATGAAGCTATTCCTCAGCCTGCAAAATGCACTCTAAAGCTACTTTCTAATCAATTCAAATGTCCATGCAGGAAAGAAATGTCTGTAAGGAAGAAAATGTTATGACAAGTGTCAAAAGATAAAGTATTCCCACTTAAAGATAAAGAAGTTGGAATTTTAAGATCCAGGCCAGGTTTGTATCAGTCCTCAGCTAATGTATCTACTGTAAAAGTACTCAAAAACTATTTACTCTGAGCCTAAAATCTGGCAAACAACATAAATTACTGTTCTGAAGCCCTATACTGAATTTATTTCACTCCTTTTATTTCTTCAAAAGAAACTATTTTTCCTTTTTACTATAAAAATAATCCAGTTAAACAGTAAAAATTAAAAATCACTAAGAAATATTTTGAATTGACCAAATACCTATTAAAATTGTGGTGTAACCGATTCGGTCATTTTAATATTTGTTGAAATTTTCATCTCTACATTTCCTTATGAAATGTATTTCTTCAAACTGCACACAACATTGCCACTATGTTCCATTCCCAGATCTTTTGTTTTTTAGTTTTTATTTATTTAATTAGTACATATTTGCCATAAATTATGATCAGTTTCATTATAGGGAATCTGTACCTGTATATAATGTCTTAATTTTTCTTTTTTTCCCGTTCTCCTCTGACTTGGTGACTGAAACAAGATACCTGACACCCAAAGTTAAAGGAGGAAAGGTTTATTTAGCTCATGGTTTGTAGAAGTTTCAGTTCATATTTGGCTGGCTCCAAGGCAGGGTGGCATGGCAGAGGGGGACCATAGAGGAAAAACAGTTCATGGCTAGTAGAAGGCAGAAAAGCAAGCAAGAGACAATAGCAGCTTCTTTCTGCTCCATTTATATTCTGTCTAGGCTGCCTGCCTTCTGCACTTAGGGCCAGTCCCACTCTCTCCCAGGGCTATGTCAAACAATCAGAGAACTAATTTCATAATCATGCACCCATGATCCCAGCATCACACATTTAATCCAAGCTTCACACACACTAGATCCAGCCGCTTCTGAAAAGCCCTACCTATGATCACATGAGGCTTCGGGAGGACCCAGACACCGTCATAACACCCTCCCTTCCCTTCAACCCTTTCTTTCCTCCCTATTTACAAAAGTTTTGTTTTCATCTCTTTCCTTCCATTCTTTCTCTTTTTAATCTTCCACGCATTTTGTTAGATAAACTGTCATTTTGATATTCAGTTATGATAGTCTTTAAACATAATAGGTACTACGTAGTTTGTGATTTAAAATATGTGGCAAACATCTTTGGCTTGCCTTGCCTTTTCCTTCAACTGATATATTTTTCAGAGAAGAAACACTCAATCTTACTGTAAAATTGTCACATTCTCATTTGAAATTTTCTGAGTCTAAATTAAATCTTCTCTTACCCCTAAAATCAGACAATATTGTTTGTGTTATCTTCTAAAATATTCATAGGTGTCTTTTCAACATTTATGTTGTTAATGCACGTGAAATAGACTTTTTTCTGTATGATGAAAAGCTATGGATCCGATTTTCCGCCGCATAGATAACTCCTTGTGCCCGAGCCTTGTATTGAACTGTGTACCCGCATCTGTCATCTATCAGGTGCAACCGGCCAAGAACCTGGTTATACATATATTCCTCTTTTCAGACACTCTGTTATGCTCCCCAGGTGCACTTGTCTATCATTGTGCCCATTTTATAGCATTTTAATTAAAACTGTAGCTTCGTAATGAATCTTTATGTCTAGTACAGCACACTCTAGCATATTGTTTTCACTTTGAGTGTCCCTTTGTTTTTTTCATTTAAACTTCAGTATCAGTTTAACAAACACCACCCCATCTATAAAAAAAAATAACAAAAAATCCTGTTGAGTGGAACTTTAGTGACTGGATCTATTGAAGTGAAATGGAAATATGAACAATATGGTGTCCTCATACCCATGCATATATTTCCACAGATTTGTTTATAATGTTATTTTGTGTTTGGTAGATAATTTATTTTTATATATAATATAAATACATTTTGTATTTGTGCATATAAATATATATTTTGTCTCATACAGAGGACTGAACTCAAGTCTTTCACACTGAGTTATATCTTCAACACTTTATTTTTTCTCTTTACTTGAGACAGGTTCTGCTAAGCCAGAACTTTCTATCCCTGTGTCTCAGTCTCCCAGAGTACAAGGAATACAGGTGTAACAACCACATCCAGCTTGTATTATATTTACAAAATTTTCTCTAAGTTTCCTCCTTTAACTTCACAGATACAGTCCTACTGCTTTATAGGGCTCATGTTCCTTTAGATTTAGAAACATATTTATCATTCTGTTTGCCATTCATTCCTTCTGAAAAGTCAGAATTTGTATCAAATGAACTAGCCTATTATACACAGTTTAGAATTTTGATTTGTTGAGTCTTTTGGTAGTAAACTTTTTGTATTTCTGAAGATGTCTTTATTTTTCCCTTATTCTATAAAGAAAATTTTATCATATAATCGGAGTTGGCAAATATTTTCATTACACATATGAAAGATTTTTTGAAAGACCTTGTTATTTAAAGAACTAAAAGCACAAACATAAATTTTAATATTGTTTTAAATCTAATTGACCACAGATTATTACTGTTAACAGTTTTATCTCTGCCCAATCTCTTATATATGTATAATTCATGTATGATGTTTAGATCTTAGTATTTTATTAAAATAAAAAACCTAGACCCTAGTTTATAAAGTCTTTTTCTTTATTTGACAATCTATTGATATTTTCTTTGCATAATACTGTATAATTTTTAGGAGTATAAGTGTTAGAGTTAACCACCTAAGTTCAAATTCTCACTTAACACCAAATGGTAATCCTAGGGACATTACTTAGCCTATGTTGTCCAGTGCCATAACTCCAGGACTAGGATCTTAGTCAAGCTGAATTCACTTTCCCTCATATGGTGACTGTTCCTCTATGTCAATACAATGCACACTAATAGAAGATAAGCACTAGTGAATGAAATGCCAACATCTTCAAGCAAATATCTGTTTACTTAGGAGGATCACCTGAGTGTTTTCAGTAACTTAGTGCTTAGCTGTCAATTTTGAGTGCATCTGGAGAGAAGGAAAGAACACCACTTATACACATATATAATCTATATAATGGTTGTATTAAATTGAGCCACATGAAATTGAATGCTTTACTGTTTTTGATCAACAAAAGTTGTTTTATGTTCAGTGTAATAGTTGAATCTTCAAGTTAGCAGATAACCAAATTTAATTCTAATAACTCTTCAAAAGAGCATAAAAATAATTATGTGTGCTGTGTCATACTTTCAAAAAATGTCTTTCTTGAGTTATGACTGGTCTTATTGATAGAATCCTAGTTGATGCAAACCGGTGCATTATGATGGCTTTTGTTTGCATTTACTGTTGCCTTGTGGTATTAAGCATCTTTTTTAATGAGTTTACTGGTAATTTCTCTATATTTTGTCCATTTACTTATCACTTCTTCTTTGAAAGAAATGTCTATTCAGAAATTTTCTGTACATCTTTGCCCATTTTTAATCGAGTTGTATTTTTATAGAGTTGTAGTAATTACTTACATTTTCTAGACTTAACTCCTTTATATGATTTGAAAAATTTCCTCCCATTCTGTGTTGTCTTTTCACTTCTTCAATGGCATTATTTTTAAGCACAAAAAATTATCATAAGTGATTATATCATTTTGCAATTTTTCCATTGCTTCTGCTATTTTATACTCTTTAAGTATTCATATTAATTAATTAGATCCATTTGACAAATTCAAACATTTATTCTCAACTTTACCAAAAAATAACATCCTATTGATAAGTCTAAAGTGAACAAATTCTTCTTTAGCTATCAAAACGTTTCACTTATTATCAGCCCTATACTTTTGGTTAATTTTCAATTTCATGTTAATGGATGAGTCAATCAGAAAAGGACTGGATGATGCCATTGTAGCTAACGAATCCTAGCATAGAGCAGCTCAAAATCCTAGCATACAGCAGCAGACATCCACAGTTTTCAGTGACACCCATCTCTTCCACTATGACTCCCTGACTATGGCTAATCACTAACACTTTGCCAGAAGGGGTGCAATCTACCATGGGAAGCCAGACAGCATCTGCCAGCAGCGCTAAGGGCACCAGAATTATCTGTCCGTGAACAGTTCTAGTTACAATTTAAGAACTCAAGCCCAAGGAAGTGTACTTTACGTTCAGTGATATAGCTAGTTTCTTGCCTAAGTCTAGTCATCATCTATGTTATCCTGTGCTGTCTACATATTACCAGTGAGAGTCATCTAGCTTGCGACTTGTCCTCTTTATAGACTAGTTGCTAATAGGTCTTCACATTGTCTGCACATGGGACTAGGTCCAGGGATGTGAACTTAATGGCACTAAATTGTTTACTACTATTTATGTTGTCAGTTCCATCCATTTCAAAGAAAAAGAATAGAGGTAGCTCTGAAGTGAATAAAATTTTTTCTTTAAGGTATCACAACTTTTCACTTATTACCAGTCATAAAACTTACAAAACCATTACAAAAAGATGCTACTAATAAAATTATAGATAAGCACTAATTAAACATATTTCTAAATCCTGTTCTACCCTAAAAATACTTAATTTTGTTAATATTTATTGGTGGCTTAGTATTTAACCTTGCTGTTATCCATATTTAACTTTGCTAATATTCAACAAAGTTCAAAATTAAAATATATTCAAAACTACTTACTCAAGAAATATCAAATCCAGAGCACATATGTATAAAAAAAAGATATTTTCTCACTATGAAGTTAGAATTGAAAGTAGTTAATAATTAATGATCATAGCGTGCTTGAAGTTGTAAGTTCTAAGTCTGAGTATAGAGTTGAAGTCTGATGTGTAGCCACAGGGGAAATTAACCAAGTAACCTGAATCTTTTGAGGTCTATCCAAGTCTCCCTGTTGGCCATTCTTAACCAACTTTTCTGTATGCTTCTTTCTTCTTAAAATTCTCCACATAACTTTCCCTACGAAAAATTACATAATGGTCTTCCTATATTGTTTCCTGATTTCTAGGACAATTGGAGTATTAGTCACCATCATATCAAACCACTGGATCAACAGTAAATTCATCCTGGAAGTGGCGATGAGCCGTTTTCTAGAAAGAGGAATATGTCCCTCCCTCACTTGAGTGCAGTAGAGATGACACTGTGGCTGGTTTCAAGTTTTTTAACAGAATTTAAAATATTCTTCCTATGAATTCAATAAATGTGCATTTTACCCTTTAGAAATGCAGGTCATTCTCTTTTAGTCACTTATTTTTTCCCCTCTCTCTGTATAATTAAATACACTATTTTTAGTGGGATTGTTGTGCCCTTTTGTTTTGATTTTCCTAATATTTAGTTAAATAAATAAAATAATGTTTTATTTAGCTCAGTGTGTGATAGTATTCCAAAAATAAAAGCTAATTTTAAAATATACTGATGCCTTACAATTATGGTCTTAGAGAGCAAACCCAGGTTACACAAAACAAATTGGGATCCAATCAAGAAGTTAAACTAAAATTAAAGATTTTTAAAGAATGTCAATTGTAACTGACATTAAAGATTTTAGCTAATCTCTGTTAATTCTTTCTCAGGTGTTTTCTCTTCCTAAGCATGGTTTTCTTACCTCATCTTTTTTTCTGTATTAGTTTTCATTTACCTGGCTTCAATTATTATCTATGCATCAAAATTTGAATGTTTTTAGATCTAATTTAGTTTTTCCAAAGCTTTCCTTGTGTTAAGTTCTACACGTTAAGGTATCGCCGAAGAAGAAGTTATGCTCAATGCATTCTCTTGTCTCTTTCCTCTGCTTTTTGCTGTTTGTGCTAAATAAAAGTTCCTTAGAGATGACTTTCTCAAATTCACCCAAACTCAACAAACGTAAACACTCTGACACGTGTTTTCCTACTACCCATTTTACATTACTGACTGTGATCTCCCTTACAATTTAATATTTAGTTACGTGATTATCCGAGCATCTCCACCAGCATGTAAATGACTCAGAGGTAGTAACCAAGTCAGATTTTACTTATCATTGTATTCCTGTTGTATCCAACATGCAATAAACCAAACAAACAAACAAACAAAAAAACCTGTGAATGGCTTGAATTTGCTATAAATGAAAATGAAAACTTTAATTTGATGAAAGCTCAAATTTAAATGTGAACTGAATGAAAAAATAAATTTAACATTCCATGAGGTATTTATGCAGTGTCTGCATACCTTGCAGGATTCGTGAAAACAAGAATTCATCTCATACACTCTTGTATCTCTAGTCTCAGTATGCTGCCTCGCATATAGTAGCTTTCCACAAAAATAAGTGAAATAAGTCAGTAAATGCGTTCCTGACATGAAATCAAAGATTAGTGTCTTTTACTTCTTTTATTAGCTCTAATTTGTTCTTTGAGGACAGCAATGGGGCATTGATTGGATCTTGAAGAGCACATCTACCGATTCTTTTCTGCAGGGCAGTGGACCTCTCCAGTGTTGGCTCAGTTTTCTCTGCTAGTGGCTACACATCTCTGATTTCTTTAGCTGTTTCTCAAAAAAATGAGTGACTCCCTATATCTCAGTTACCAGTTGCTATCATGTGACCATTTGTTTAGTTTACATTCCTTTTAAAGTGCACCATTAAGCACTGACTGCAGGACTTGAAATATTTACGAACCATGGCTCTGGAGAAAAAACACATAAGAAAATATTTCTTAGAAGACTGATCCAGAGCATATAAAAGTTAAACAAACTACAGCAATAAATGTTTTTTGTGAGCAAAGATTTGAGCGTTGTGGGTAAAAGGAAGAAAACAAATTTTAAGAAAACTGTATATAGTCTTATAAATAAAGAAAACTCAACTCTAAAGGGAGGAACCATAAGTTAATTAGAAGTTCTGGAACAGGGAAGCACCGTCCTAGGACAGAGGGGAGTTACATGTATTCTGTGACACCCTAGAGCTAAACTCTGTTCAATGAATAACATTTACAGTGAAGGCTATTGTGATTTAATAGGTAGACATAACTAAATATTAAGCCATGCTTTCTTTCAGTAGAAAAAGATGTCTTTAGGGACTACAATAACTGCTAGTCATGTTTTCAAGTATTCTATGATTCATGGATTGACATTTAGTAAAATACCATGACTAGAGGCCCCGGCAAGAGCCAGGTGCCTCCCTGATGGCCTCTTTCATCACGGATCCCTTCTCAAGCTACCTGCAGGGGATTCTCTTCATTCTTCAAATATGCCGGCCACCAATTGACCCTGTCCAGGAGAGCTTTCCACCCACTCCTCTGCTTGGCTGTGTCCTGCTGACAGACAATTCTCCATGAGTCTCTTACAGTTCCATGTGTCTTTCAAACAGACCAAGACAGTTTTTGTTTATGACTTTCACTCCAAGGCATTTATCTAGTGTCTTTCTCCCAGCCAAAGGGCAAATTTGTTGACTGCCTAGTCAACTAAAGATACTGTACTATCTCCCCTAAGGTAAAGGTCAGCAGGCTTGTTCGTTGCCCATTATAAAACACTGAGGTCCCTCAAAGCAGGTGCAAATTCACTGCCTAGGGGACACCTGTTTGAGGTCCTCTGCATTGTCCCAGCAGAACATGGGGGGGGGGGGAGTAAGACATATGCAAACGTGTGACCCATCCTGCTATCATTGTCATAAGGTACAGTCTTTCATCTCTGACCTAAGAATTTCATACTTTGTATTAGCATTCGTGAAACTATGTCAGGCTAAATGTTTCACTTGCAATAAGTAAAAGACTCATTCTTTATGAGATGCAATCAATAATACTGTGACTGCTGATATTGAGTACCATCCAACAGAAATGTGGGCCCATAAAAACACTACAGTGTATTGTCATTCACCTTAATCCTGCATCTGGGACCATGCTACTTTTGCCTCCTCCCAAAGTCAAACTCATCATGAAAGGTAAGTGTTTTGGATTGATTAGGAACATCAAGGCAGCCAGAACACTGGGACTAAAGACACTCATGAAAAAGGACTTCTAGAACTGCTTCAGAAAGTGGCAAGAACAATGGGATAAATATGTTCGAAGTGAGGGGAAGTATTTCAAAGGGAATTAATAGCAATGTGTCTTTTACTATAACAAATTTTTAATATTTAAATATTCACTGTATTGTTCAATCACACTTTGAATTTTTTTATTTTATTGTCTTTGATATCAGAGTCAGAAACATTTTTCTCATGTATTTTATATTCATCTAATCCAGTTAGATTTTGATTCAGCAGGGGTGAGAAGTTGCTCTGTTCACCATAGTATGTAGAAAACTGGTACCGAACATATAATATATACATAAATGAATCATGATTGGTCTTCCTGCAAATTTTCAATCATCTTTGTTTTGATTTTACATGGTTTTGGACCTTTTACAAAGCATTTGAACAATGATACTGTATTCAACACCCGTACCAATGCTCTTGCTGCAAGTCATTAACGACTCACTTTCATTAATGACTTCTCTCACTGTTACAAATTCAGCAGCTCTCTTCTCCCGAGTTTTGCTCTGTCAAGCTGCTGTGTCACACCCCATTCATGGTAGATGACTACTGCAGACACTCTGCCCATGGTTCTGATGCGTATACATTGGCAGATCCCTGTGAATTTCCCTCGTTTTGGGTGACATTCTCATGACTTTTCAGTTGCCTTCTTAGTCCTGATGAGAGTTCCATTCCTGAGCACAGCCCACAGAACACTTCTCTGAAAAGACATCCTATGTTCTTTCTAAGACATAGGATGTCCATCTCCTTACCATTTACCAATTTGTTTGACAAAATGTATGAAGCATGAGTCAGCTACAGCAGCTGATCTAGGCACTTGGTTCCAGGACAGTGTCAGCAGTAGAAACAACTATCAACTTATTGCCAAATGAAAAGATTTCTGTGACAAACACAAAGTCATCTGTGGAGAAATATAATTCTAACATTAAAAATATATTAGGATATGGAGCATGTAAAGAAAGTATTCAAGGTCTTTTCATTCGGAAAAATCAAGACCCGAGTACTGGTAAAAAAAAAAAATGAGTCAAACACAAACTCTTATCATCACGAGACAAAAGTCTGAGTCAATTAAGGAATTTGTTCCAAAGGAGAGAATTTGTCATTAAGTTTAAGACCCTAATGCTTCTAAGGACCTTGCAGGTCACATACATGTATGGAAAAACATAGATGTAACAGTAAGCGTGATAGGATTAGAGGTTGAATTGGGGATGGAAATGCAGAATGCCTTTGTTACAAACTAGGTTTAAATCCTGTGCCCTCAAATTATAATGCAAAGGTAAATCCAGTCCTCAGGATGGCAATTTGGACATTATTCAATGAGGTTAAAGTGAAACATCATTTTTGTAGTTTTTATTTTGTGGTGACAAAGTTAAATTTTTTTCTAAACATATATTTACTGCACTCTGTGTACTAGGCAAATCAAATCTATATGTTGGTTTTACATTTTATTTATTGATTGCTTAGCACATCCCTACACTTCGCTACCTATGAGATTTCACAAGGTTTTTTAAATAGTGAGTTTAAAATCTAAAATCTAGATTTATTGACAACCATGTTAGTCCTGTCTTATAATAAAATATTATCTATCCCTTTGGAACACCATGGCAGTTATTTTTAAGACAAAGTTCCACCATAACCAATTTCAAAAGCTTATTGAACATATTGTTTTCTATTAACTGCCTTAACTCATCTTGATTTTTACTCAGTTTATTAGAATTCATCAATACTTTCAGTATTGTATCACATTTGCTTTTCATTGTGAGATATATTGTTAAAAATTAAATTAAGTATATATCAAAGGAATGGATTTAGTTAGAAAACTTCAAAATGCCTTTACTGTAAATCTAATGTGATTTTTTAAAATACAACACAAAATTTTGTCAAAATGTAGGGGTAAATTAAACTAAATGAATTTGCAAAGTTCAGTCATTTATCCATTCGAAAAATACCTAGGGTCTTGTAGCAATACACAGGGTCCTAGGAGAAAAATGTAAAATAAACATTATTTCTCCCTTAATGATGACATATCTGGTGATGAATGGTAGAAATGACATAGGAACAGAGAGGACAGACATCCGAATTATAACAGGAGGTCAAGGAATGCTCACAGAGGGAAGTGGCATATGTGATGCACTTTGAGAAAGGGACAGACATCAGCTACTTAACAAGGAGAAGATGTCCCATGTAGGGAGGAAACACTTCAGGAGAAATGGAGACATAATATGGCATATTGCTCATTCAGAGTCTCTCAGCAGTCTGTAAGGGTGGAGGAAAATTAGGCAAGAATGAATGACTAAAGGCAATGCTATACACTTGCATGGGCATCTTAGCCTGAGAAATTATGCTGGCATTTCATCTTGAGACCAAGGGGATTCTTTAGGGGTTTTAATCATATTTTTATTTCTTTTCATCAGTTATATATTTAGAAGCTCCTCTGTAAAATAAATTTTAGAGTTTCCTAGAGGCTTAGTAAAGCACACTTTTCTCTGTGACTGGGTGGGTCATTGATGCATGATCTTGGGTGCTATATCTGGTCCCTGTCCCCATCCTCTCTGGTGTGTTCCCCTACACTGCTTCTCAGATGCCATGAGTCGAGAAACTCTATTCCAATATGCCCTTCCCTCATGGTGCTTCTGCCTTGGAGTCAGCTGACCAAGGACTGAACCTTCTGAAATAATGAATCAAATTAAACCTTTCATCCTTTCGGTTGAGGGTATTGGGTATTATATGCCAACAATGGAAAGCTGGTTAAAAACTTGGACCTCGATGTGTTTATAGGTATAGAAAGAAATCATTTTGCCACTTGGCAAACATATTTGTGTTCCCTGAAAAAAGTATAAAACCACTTTCAGTTATAGGTATTTTATTTTAAATAGAAATAATAATAATACTACTGTACCATGAAGTTATTGTAAAATTTAAAGGGGTAATGCAGGTCAAGTTTTCCAATATAGTTACTATTCAGTAACTATTTTATTATGTCTTATTGCTAATACTCTGGATGATAAATAACATAGCACAAAGACAGAGGTAGAGAGACTAGAGCAATGTAGAATCAAAATGGCTTGGTAATGTTTTTCCCCATCAGGGTGGGTTAGAGCTAGCAGCATCACAACATGTTCAGAGGATGCTTGCCGAGGTCCACAGGTGCTTGGAAACAAATGGTTGTGTGGGGAGGGGGACGACCCAGCCACGGGAAGGTAACTTGAAGGGGAAGCCCAGCAGATGAATTTCAGTATCAGCAGTGTTTGGAGAAAGGAGCACTGCTTACAGCGCACGTCAGTGAATCCCTCGTCTTGGGAAAGGCTCAGCCCTGGAGGGAAGAAGCTGAGTAAAACAGTGGTGGCTGGGCAAATGCGTTCAGCACTCACCTGAGCAGTCATTACCCAGTGGGTATTTGTCCTGGCTCTCTTTCCGCTGGGAGATTGAGTTCAGTGAGCAGAATATTGGCAGGAGAGATCCCTCTCAGATAAGAACAGTGAGTAAAATGCAGACCAGAAAATTAAGCAGAGGGCAGAGATGTAGTAAGGACCAATAAGCTCTAGGGACAGAAAGAAACAGGGCATGGTTCTGAATAAGGACATGGA
>RJWT010019084.1:0-18567 GCA_004365215.1 Cuniculus paca
GTGAACTGATTAATCTGGCAGAAGAAATTTCAAGGCAATTGAATGTTGAGGCCATGGCATGGCTATTGTTAGGGGCTTTTAGCCAGATTTACATTGTGAACCAAGAGCAAAGAGCCCAGCAGGGTGATTTAGAAGGTTGTGAGTTTGGCCAGAAAGGAAGCTCCAGAAAAGCTGTGGACTGCAAAGATAGAGCTGAGACATTGATTGCTGAGAAGGAACAGAAAAATAGAAAAGATGACCTGAAGGCTGTGCAAAAAACAGCAAGTCTTGAACCTTTGCAGCTTCCAAACTGCAAAAGTAGAAGACTTTGCCTTGAGGAGAAAGCCTCAGAGCACCATGTTCCAGAATGGCAGCAGAGGTCCCAAGAGGTTCCAGAATGGTGGTGGCATAGAGAATCTGTTCTTCACAATCAGGTTCAGCGATCCAGGCACTCAACCCCTACAGCCAAGAGAGAGGAAAGCCTGGCTACTGCTCCGGCTAGCAGCAGACCTCGGCATCATCCACGTGGTGCTGGTTTTAGGTGCACACAGAATGCACAAGCTCTGAGGTTAAGAAGGCTTCCACCCCAATTTCAGAGGGCCTGGGAGGCCAGGCAGTGTGCCCCTGAGAGGGCAGTGTGTGAAGCTGTGGGTGTGAAGCCAAAGGTGCAGCGAAAGCCCCAGTGGAGACCCTAGAAGTTTGGAAAAGCCAGGAACGTGGATCATCTAAGGAAAGCTGCAATGGGTGAGCAGAGCCAGCACAAGAGAGATGCCATGGGATCGGTGACCACTAGAAGTGCCATAGAGGTGAAACCACACAAGACCTTTGGAGCTCACAATTTACCACAGATTGTTTTTCAAATGCTGGACATGCAACTGCAGGGTTTAACATTTACCCTGCTCGCTTTTGGGCTTGCTTTGGTTCCAATGCTTTGTATTCCCCTATTTGTAACTTTTGGAATGGTAATGTCTGTCTTGTGCCATTGCATGTTGGAAGTGTTTAACTGTTTTCATTTTTACAGGGGCTTGCAGCTAAGAGTTTGCCTTCCATGTTGGAGGAGATTTGGGACTTAAACTTCTCAGCAATGCTGAAACTGTTAGGATGTAGGCAACTCTTGCAGATGCACTAAATGCCTTTTGCATAAAGGAATGTGCATGAGTCTTTGGGGGACCAAGAACAAAATGTTATGTTTCTAGTGTAATGTAATGTAATGATAGACTTAATGCTGGTTCTTAAGGATTGTTAAACTGTGTTATAATGTTCAAGTTGTAAAATGGTAAAAATTAGCATGTCTTGGTATCTGGAGGCTGATTTAAAGAAATATGTCTGGTGGCCAAGTTGACAAGGGTTGGATTGTTACAGTTGATACATTGTGTCAACTTGAGCAGTTTAGAAATTTAACTGAGAGACTCAGCAGGGAGCCAGGGTTCTTACTTTGTAAATATCCTCATCCTGTGCAAAGGAGGGCAAGTCCTTGTAAGTGTTACACCTACCCTGAAGGTGGGGGGGTGGTGGCCTGTGTACAATTTGAGGGTAGAGAATAGGCTTGCACTTTGCTCTCTTTTGCTCTGCTACTGCCTTAAAGTGTTGCCCCAGTGCCATGCCACCCTGCCTTGAAACCAGCTTATTATTATGGATTGAAACCACCAAAAACTGTAAGTTAAATAAAACTTTTCTTCCCTAATTTTGGGTGTAAGGTATTTGTCTTAGGAACGAGAGAAAGTAACCAAGACAAACTATTTTAGGTATTCATCATTAAAAGGTTATGAGTTCTTGTCTCTCTCTGTCTCTCTGTCTCTGTCTCTCTCTGTCTCTCTGTCTCTGTCCCTCTCTGTCTCTCTCTCTCTCCTCCTCCTCTCCTCTCTCTCCCCCTCTCTTCCTTCCTCCCTCTCACTTCCCTCCCTCCTTCCCTGGAATTGAACCCAGGGGTTGCACCACTGACCAACATCCCTAATCTTTTTCAATTTGGGATAGGATTTTGCTACATTGGCCAGACTGAGATTGAATTTACAACCCTCCTGCCTCAAGCCTTTTAAACAGCTGGGCTCATGCACCATGATTCAGGGTGGAATCTGCATTTCTAAAAAGCTCCTCAGGTGTCTCACATATTGCTTGACCTCAGACCATGTTTTAAGCAACACAGATTTAGAATGGAGGTTGAGAACCTATGGCCTCGACCTGTCACTTGCTTTCATCAGTAGAGTTTTATTGTGACAGAGACCATTTGTCTATAGATTGTCTATGGTTGCTTTCATGGTGAAGTTGAATAGCAGTGATGGACACTGCATGGCTCAGAAAGCCCAAAATATTTACTACCTGTTCCTTTACAGGAAAAGTTTGCTGACCTCTGCTCTAGGGTGGTGCTTGAACTTGGCTGTATGCTAGGATCACTGGGCAAGCATTAAAAAAGTCCCATAATCTAGGCAGCACCCAAACCAAATAAGCCATAATCTCTGCAGGTGGAATCAGGTTATCAATATGTTTTAAGACCCTCACATGATTCTAATATGCAGGCAGCATTAAGAGTGCCACGAGTCTGCTTCCTATCATTCTTGAGTTTCCACATTCCACCAGGAGGCAGTAGCATGGCTTATATCTTGCGCTAAGAGCAGAACAATCCTCTTTTTTATCTTTCAGTAACTCAGAGTGGCTGTAGCCACTGACGATCTCCTAGCACCATGAAAAAAAATCACTCACAATAGTAAACCACTGGGCATATTCAGCTCACTATATTCAGCTAGTGTAAGCCACTGGGCATATTCAGTTCAGCAAGCCTGTGAGACTGTGGACCTCACACATGGCACAACAGTATCTTCCTTAGACCTCCTTTTATAACTAATTCTGTAATAGAAATTACTTGTTGCTCAATCTTATCTTTTCTGGTCTTGGCTGTTCTCAGATGAATTTTGCCACTGGGTTCTCTGTCAAGGATTTTCATCCCATGAGATAGAAAGAAAACTAATCCTCAGGGTAGCTAGCACCTGTGATTCTCAGCTACTTAGAAAGGACTTCCTATCTACAATATCAGGTGCATCCTTGAGAACCCTGTGTGTGTAATTCATCCCATTTTACAGGTAAGGAGGTTCACTGAGTGGAAGGCATATTTCCCACAACCAGTGAGTTGCAGGGGTGAGACTTTTACCCAACTCTCTGTCCGCAGTTCCAGTGATGGTGATGGCTCTTGCCAAATTTTAGGAAAAGCTTATTTTGCCAACATCACAAAGCTCTTCTCACTGCTCCCCACTGCTCTGCATGCTGTGGCTTTGTCTGTCTTGCTTCACTTCCTGTGTCTCACTTCCAGTTTCTTTCAAATGAATAAAAGATTTTGTAGCTTCTTTATAAATACTCTGCGGGTTTCAATCCTGCCTTTCTATGGATTCAAACAAAGTCCCCAAAGGGGCTTGGTTCCTACTTGTTTTTTTTTTTTTTTCTTTTCTATTCAATATGTTTGAGACATTTTAAGGCTAACATATCAGAGCGGTTTCCAAGCTCAGGAGCTCAGTAATTGACTCACAGACGAGTATAAGTAAGCATTGCTGCTTGTGGTGCTATCACTTGAGCCCACTACAGACAAATAACTTCCAGCTCAAATTCAATTGCATTTCCGGGGCTCCAGTGAAACTTTTTCACCTGTCAGCTTCATGCTTGTTGGGAGCAAAGAACCAGCCTCCTTGAATCTGACCTGGGTGGGCTGCGTGTTTGGGCAGTGCTCAGAGATGGATGCTGGGCCACTTTGGACTGGTCCTTTGCCCTGGGACATGGCTGTTGATTGGATTCCAGCAATCCAATTGGTTTTCTGTCTTGAAGTCCTTACCTTTCACTTTAGGGAATGAAGTGTCCAAACCACAAAGGCAAAAGGAGAAGAGAAGGCCAAATGCTTGTAGTTGAATTTGTGCTTCATCTTCTACCTGGTATTATCAGGGAATCAATTTTTGATGTGCTCCTCTGAACAGGGAAAATGCTAAACAAAGCAATCCATGATTAAGTGTCCAATGGGAAACGTCAGTTTTAGAATGAACAATAAATATAAGTGAAAAATATTCGATGTTCATCAACCTTTACAGATTTACTGCACCCAAGTGGGTTGATCAAACAGGGAAGATGGAGATTCTGGCAGCATATCTTGAATTTCCTGGGTCAGGGCTAATTTTAATGTCATTTTAATCTTTTAAATAAAAGTGGCTCATCAAGGGTACAGTGAACCTTGATTTCATATTTATGTCTGGTGTGGTCTTTAGAGATTAATGTACCCCAAATCATAAAGAAACAAAAATACTTGTTAGAGATGAGCTGGAGAAATATGGGTAATTACAAATCTCTAGTGGGATGTGCTGAGTCTAAGATCAGTCACTGGCTGCATTAGTTAGGGGACCTTGTAGCAAATCATGGACACCACATTTGAAATGGTTTAAGCAAAAAATAGGATTTATTGGAAGGCATTAGGACAGCTCATAGAATTTAAAGGACAAGATGAAAAATCAGGCCACAAAAAACTAGGAACCAGGGCAAGTCCATGGAGCCCAAGAATGGGAAATAGGTCCTTAGATACCACAAGCACCATCTTTCTACTCTTCATCTTTGTCTTCAGCCTCATTCTCTCCTTGTGAAATTTCTTTATATTCACAGGGCAACCTGCAGCTTCAAGACTCACATCTTCAAAGCTTTACCCATGAGAACTGTACCATGAGAATTTTTTACCCATGAGAACTCCAATACCAGTTGAATTTTCCTGGGGAAAAGACTCTGGTTGGTCAGACTTAAATCACATGTCTGAGCCCTGAACCAATCAGCATAGCTAGGGAGGTGGAGATGGGTAGAAAAACATCAGCTCCTATGCTGAGTACAGGTCAGGGCCCTGGGGAGGGGAGGGCTCCTTAGAGAATTATGGTCAGAGGCTTGGGCTTGGGCACAGTCACTGAGAGGCAACCAATTTGTGTTTGTACCTTTATGACTTCAAGAACAGAGAAAGTCATAGAAATCATTTGTTAAAATTTGTATATGAGACAGGCCTTTAAGTAGTTCTTGTCTCACTGACTTTAAGCCACTCATAGGTGCAGTATCTATATCCTCATTTTACTTATGAGCAATGAAGTTTCAGAGAGGTTAAATAACAGATTCAGAGTCACACCACTGATACAAGAGCAGAAGCCAGAGTTCATACCAGCCCGACAGCCTGCATTCTTAACTGCTGGGCTCTGCTGTGGCTGTCTTGCCCCATGTCATGCTCCATATTACAATCTTAATGAAACACGCATTTGCTCATGGGGCTCCTCTGTCAGTGATCTCCCCATTTTGCTTACAGAGTGAAGTTCAAATTCCTTGTCCTGGCTGACAGAACACTCCTACCATCTCTCTTTGGCAAACCCCCAACCCCAGCAGTCATTCAGTGTCACAGTCCCAGCACTTTGTTTGAACCAGTGTTAATGACCCTGCTATATCCTACATAGTTGCTGCCTATGCTAGGCACTGGGGGTGGAAATATTATCCTGTCCTTAAATATGTTCCCGGTCCTTTGTTTTTTCCTGAGAAGACCAGTATTTAATTAGCAAGTGACTGAATCCCACTGCTAAATCCTCTTCTCACTTATTGTATGTACAACTCACCATCCAGTACTCCCCCCACCACAGACACAGTCTGTTAATGCTGCTAGAATAAAATACTTGAGGTTGCATAATTTATAAAGAGGATAAATTTATTTCTCATAGTTCTGGAGACTGGCAGGTTCAAGATCAAGGCATTGGCAGATTTGGTGTGTGGTGAGACCTGGCCTCTGATTTCCAAGATGGTGCTTTATTGATGCATTCTTCAGAGGGAACACATGTGTTTTCGCATGGCAAAGAGGCATGGGAGGGGAAAACTTACCTTCTCAAGCCCTTTTATATAGCATGAATCCATTCACAAGCATAGAGACCTTCTGGACTAATCACTTCCTAAAGGCTCCATTATGGCTCATATCTAGATGTCCCCCCAAAACCTCACCTTCTTTTAGGCTGGATCTAGCGCAGCAGTGGAGAACATACAGCACACGTACCACAGTGGGCTCTTTGTATCCTTGAAAGCTCTAAAGGTTTTCCATCACTGATCCAGGATGTGTGGGATTAAGGGTGTGGTACTAATTTAGTCCAATAATTGGATTAGCATAGTTCTGGTTGGCACCACCCAAAAGGCTGGTAGCCTGGATGAAATAAAAAGGGAAGGCAGGCTGGCTCCTGCTGCCTGCTGTTTTGCTGTCTTCTGCCTGCTTTGCCATGGACTGTTTCTCCTCTATGATGCCCCTCTGTCATGCCACTCTGACTTGGAACCACTTGTGCCTTCTAGAATGGCAACTTGAGGAAGATCTGAGCCACAGCTGGGATGACTGGGCAACACTGTGTGAAAATACAAGGAATAGAAATTTGAAGTGACATTGGATAGTGAACCCAGATGTCCATAGTCACCTTGGGACCCTCCTTTGAAACTATTTTGCCCTCAAAGTCCTGGTACTTTGGACCTATGAGGAAAGTACCAACCTTAACCATCTCTGAAATGCCTTTGCAATTATGCTTCTATTTCTCTGATGGCTAGCACTTCAATTTCATGTATTCCCACTAATATTCTTGTCAATGTCTCTTGGCTACATTCTGGATAGTTTCTCCCAAACATACTTCTTAGTTTTTAAAATCTAGCCAGGGTGACAATTTTCTAAATCTTTTTTTTTTTTTTTTTTTTTTTTGGTAGCACCGGGGATTGAACTCACAACCTTGCGCTTGCGGGGCAGGCGCTTATACCGCTGAGCTAGATCCCCAGCCCTGTTTTTGAGACAGGGTCTCACTATGCCGTTGAGGCTGGCCTTGAGCTCACTTTGTAACCCAGGCTGGTCTCGAACTCACAACGATCCGCCTGTCTCAGCCTCCCGAGTGCTGGGATTAAAGGCATGAGCCACCACGCCCGGCAATTTTCTAAATCTTTAACTTTTTCTGTCTTTTAAGTATGAATTCCATCATTAATTTATTCTCTATTCTGGCATTTTGCTATAAACCACTCAAGAGAAGCCATGCAACACCCCCAGCTCTTCATTTAAATATTTCTCCCAGCAAATGGTCCTGGTTAGCTACGCTTAAAATCTGACTTTCACCAAACATTAGGACAGATGCACAATTCAGCTAAGTTGTTTGCCACTTTATAAAAAGGACAGCCTTTCTTCCAGTTTCCAATAGTTCATTTCTCATTTCCATCTAAGATTTCATCTCCATGTTTCTACCAATATTCTGATCGTGATCACTTAAGTAATCTCTAAGAAGATTTAGGCTATCTCCAGCTCTCTTCTTCTGAGCCCTTACCAGAATCATCCTAAATACTCTCAATAGACCTCTTTTAGCCTCTCCCTTGTGGAAAAGAGTGAGAAGAGCCCCTGCCCATTGCCCGGATCCTAGGTCACCCCCACGTTTTCAGGTATTTGTTATTATAATTGGGTACCAATCTTAGTTTGTTTGTATGCTATAAGAAAATAGTCCACGCTTGGTAATTCATATAGAACAGAGATAGATTTCTTATAATTACGGATCTGGGAAGTGTGAGATTAAGGAACCAGCAGATTTGGTGTCTGGCGAAGGCCTGATCTGTGCTTCCCAGATGGTACTTGTTGCTCCATCCTCTGGAGGGGATTAATACTATCTTTTCTTTTTTTTAATTTGCCCTCCCTGCCTTGTCCTATTCTTCCCTCCATTGTCCTCCCAGTCCTATTGTTTCTCACCATGAATTGGGAATTGAAAGTTTGTTTTGATTTTAAGAGAGTCCCTATTGGTTTTGAGAGGGTTCCTCATTCCGGAGGGCCAGAGGAGCTTGCTTATAACAGAGAATCCTATGTTTGAACAATGAGATGGGGAAGCCCAAATGTCCTGCTTGCTCCTAGCCAAGTGCCCTTTCCAGGTCAAAGGAACTGACCACCAGCTACCAGCTGCCTCACTATATCTACTTCTGGAGGTGCTGCTCTAACCTATCCCTCGGTCTGATCTGTAGTCATTCTCTCATCGTTAGGTCTCCAGGCACTCCTTCTTCAGTTTGTCCCTTCAGTTGGCTCCTGGATGAGTCTCATCCCAAATTTCTGGAGAGATCAGGGTAAGTAATGTCCATCAAGCTCACACAGAACCAAGATCCTATGAGTAGCCTGGTTAAAATTCTCATTTTAGGAGCAAATAAATCCCAGATCTGTGAGAGGTTAATTAGGGGACAATACATCCACAGGAAGCCACTCTGAAGTCATTTCTCTGAAGAACTTTTCCGTAACAACTTTGTCATTGATTCAGTGTGAGGTCCTTTGTTTTACCTACTCCGGTAAATGGCCGTTTGGACCTGAATTCAGTTCTGGTTTGTGATGGTTAATTTTATGAGTTAACTTGACTATGTCAAAAAGTACTTACTACACATTTGGTTAAACATTCTAGATGTGTCTGTGAGGGTGTTTCTGGGCGTTAGCATTTCAACTAATAGACCTAGTAAAGGGATTGCCTGCTTCAATGTGGGTGGGCCTTATCCAATTCACTGAAAGCTTGAAGAGAACAAAAAGCCAGAGTAAGGAAGAACCCTCTCTTTCTGCTCAACTGCTCTCAAGCAGAAACATCATTCTTCTCCTGACTTAGAATTTGAATTCAGAATGGAACTACATGATTGGCTCTCCTGGGTCTCCAGTCTTCCAGCTGAAGATTTTAGCCTTCTCGACTTCCATAATCATGAACCAATTCCCTATAATAAATGTCTTCGTATATGTAGGATAATAAATGCATTGTACAATAAATCTCTTTGAATGCATAAAAATGTATAACTGTTCCCATAGGAATACATATATTATTGATACTGCTTTTCTGTAGAATCTTGACTAATGAACTACACCTTCAGAACACTGGAAAATTTATAGCTTTTTTAAAATTATGTATTTAATGCTGACCCTCTTAAAACAAGTACCTGTTAGAGGCCTGCACAAAGGAGATGTACAATGTATATTTTTGAATGAATGAACAAAATAGACATTAGAAAACATTAGAATAATTCCTTCTCAAGGAAGAATATGGTATGTATGTATGGCACAGACTTTGGACTCACATAGGTCTAAGTTCACATCTTGACTGTATCACTAGCTTGAGAGTCATTATTTGTGACATGCACACAGTATTTTTTTCTTTTCAGGGTTTGTGTAAAGACTGATCAACATAACATGATAAGCACCCAGCACAGAGTAGGTGTGCAATAACTGGTGGAAGAAGTTTTCAAGGGCCAAACAGGTCATTGCCTTGCCTTTTGCATGGACTCCTGAGCAGTTCTGAGCAGACTGGGCTCTGTGAACTACTAGAGTAGTAGTCTCCTGCTTACTCATGGATATTCAAATGCTAAGGATGATGACCCTTGTTACTACTTTAGGTTTGTGGAACTTGCAATAGAAAGGCAATTTCTTTTCTACTGTGATTCATACAAAATGTGGATGGGTGTGAGTACATGTATAAACATTTGTGTGTGTTATGTGCAACAGAAAGTATCCTCCTATGGGTTTAATGGATTCTGAAAAACATATTTCATAGTTCCCATCCAATTGAACTTTTTATTTAGAAAGCAAGAATATTAACCATTATCTTTGGTAAGACCTTGGTAGTTACTTACCTGCCCTAGGGTTTGATTCCTACCCTTATTGCAAGATGTAAATGACACCTTCTTATGGTCAACACAGACACACACACTGTCCAGATCTCTCTGTAAGGAAGGGCAGGTGACCTCAGCTGTAGTGAGCTGATTAGATTACGAGGGTGGAACCCTCATAAATGGGATTAGTGCCTTTATAAAAGAAGCCTGAAGGACCTTGCTTGCCCCTTTTCTGCCATGTGAAGTCACAGAAAATACTCCTCTCAGGCATCAAATCTTTCAGCATTTTGATCTTGGACATACCATTCTTCAGAACTGTGAGAAATAAATCTATTGTTTATAAGCCAATTTTTCCATGGTATTTTGTTACAGTAACCTGAGTGGACTGAGACACAGGAAAAGGACTGAACACTCATTGAGGGGGTCTATGAAACAAGTGTTGATGCTATCTTTAGGGAGTCAGCATTCCCTGAAGAAATAGGGTCGAGATTTCTTTCATTCAAGATGTTACCTGGAAGCTGCCAGTGAGTTCTGTTCCTTTCTTTCCAACTGCATTGCCCTCACCCAGGCTGCCCCACTTCCCACCTAGGCAATTACAGCAGTCCTTTGTCTTTCACCATACCAGCCCACACCTCCTCATTGCTCCTCATTCTCTGGGCTCAGGTCAAGCTCTAAAGCTGTCACAAAGCCCCTCATGACCCACACTAGCCTCCCACTTGGAGCCTGGCATGGGCCTTTCTGCTTGGCCCATCATGAGAGTCCAGCTGTCCTGCCATTGCTCATGCCACCCGGTGCCCAGAATGTCTTTCTTCACTTTGTCTCCCTTCTAAATCCTACTTATCCAATGCAGCAGACCACAGATGTTTCTCCTCACACCCAGGCATAAATTATAGCTCCCTTCTCTACGATTCTGTGGGCTCTTCATTTACCTTCATTGCCCCCATCACTTTGCATTATGAGTTTGTTTAATTGTCCAACTCCTCCGTTAGGATGTGGCTCCCTGCAGGCAGTGACTACATCACATTCATTCTGATTCTCCAGGAGGAGCACAGTAGCTGGTCCATGATGAACATCTAGGGTAGGTTTTTGGAAAATAATTGAATGGCCTTGAGCTTTGCTTTTTCACGTACGAATATTCCTTGTTTACACTTAGTCCTTAAATACCTAGAGAGCAAGTATGATTGATTTCAGATTATTTTTATAATCATAATTGTTTCTGACTTTCTCACACTCCTGGAAGCCAGCTTGGGTGTGTTATTGTGTGTGATAGGTAGCTTTTGTGTAAGAGAATGGATGACATTCATTCTTCTAGCTCAAGAGCTCACTTCGGTACCTTCTATCTCACATAGATACACTGTCAGAGAATATTTTTATCATCCTGTCATGCTTAGAAAGCTAGGTCCTTGATCCAGGTCATTTCTAAGTCAGAAGTGATATAGTCTCCAGATCCCTGTGCTCAGAGAAAATCCCTGGCAGAGCCTCTTGCTTCAGGGAGACGTGACGTGCTTTTGCAGCACATCTCATACACCTGTGGGGTGACGAAAGGTAATTTAACACCTGTCCAGGCCTCCCTTGTGGCTGTGCAAGTGGGTTAATGGGATGTGGAGTGCAGTGTGAAGAGAGGAGCAAAAGCCTACCAGTGTTACAAGGTATGAGCACCTCCCGCAACAGACTCTGCCCCCTACTTGGTTCCTATTCACAGGGGTAGCTCCTGCTGGCCTGGATGCAAAAGTCAGTCTTCCCTAGTGGTAACACACTTTCCTTCTCGGTCCTTCATGGGCTCCGTTATGTAAGGGAGTGTTCAAGGGCATGGGAGTGGGCAGTTGCTTCTTGGATCTGTCCACTGTGAGCAGAATCCAAGACATAGTAGTCACTGTGGCCTCCCAGATCTGGGCATTTGTTATGTGCAACAGTACCTAATTCTCCATAAGCTTGTGAGCAAAACTGTTCATTGATAAAGACAATAAAAAATATGGGATAAAACAGATTGGATTTACTAAATAGTACATTAATGGCTAATAGCTTTTCAAGTAAAACAATACACAGTCTAGATGATATAAATATTCTATTTCTTCCCTACCTTTAAGCCATATTAGATAGGGCATATTAGTATTTCAGTGCTAGAGACTTAGCAAAAGATGACTGCAAAGTTGCATTGTGTGCTGATTTAAATTCAATCACAGAGATAGAGAGAGAGAGAGAGAGCAGAGCACTTTACATGGCTTGATGGTTATGCTGTTCTCATTGAGCACATTTCCACACATGGGTGAGAGGTTATATTGCTGGTCTACCTGGGTTTTGGTACTTGTGGCTTTTTACATGTTGAGCTCCTGAGTGTAATCTACAGAAGTATACATTTTCACACAGCCCTTTTGTTACACACTGCCTCTCTTGGTTGCTTTTTTTTCATTGTTGAGACAAAACATCTGACGCCCAACATGAAGTAAGGAAAGGTTTATTTCTTACAGTTTTTGAAGGTTTCAGTCCATACTCAGCTGGCTCCAAGGCAGGGTGGCATGGCTGAGGGGCAGCCATTTATGGTGACCAACAGCAACAAGAGTTAAAAGGCAAAAAGGGAAACAAACACATCTTTCCTGGCTTATATTGTATGCTGGCTCCGCCCCCAGGCGAGTGCAGCACTCACACCACCAATCCCAGCACTAGACAGCTAACCAATCACGAATGCTAGATTCAGTTGCTTCTGTGACTGCATGAGGCTTGGGGGGCCACCTAGACACAAACCACAACACTGCCCATAACTGAATCCATATACATAGTAACGTCTCTTATTGAGCAGGACTGTACCACTATATGGGGCAAACTGTCATTTATGGACTACTTAGGGAATCCTCAGGGTGATTTTGACAAGATTTTTTTTTTTTGCATTAAGTGCTGAATTTAAACCCCAGACTCTGGGTCAGATGTAACTTCACTAAGATAGTAATGATAATGACAAGAATGGCATAAATTAAAACCATAATGACCACTCATGTCTTACTCTGCTCAGCCACCTGGACATTGAATTTCATGGACTGTCTTTATTTCATTTTACAACATTTTTTCATAGTATATGCTATGATATTTTTGGTGCAGTCATTTTAACTGACACATTTCCTTGAGGTACTTCAGTGACTCTTTTTGCATGTGCACACTCACATGACCAAAACCCTGGTCAAGATAGAAAATGTCTCTGCTCCTTTGGCAAGCTCTCTTGTGCCCCTTTCTAGCAACACTGTCCCCTGACCAGATGTCCCTCATCTTGTGACCCAGAACTTCATATAAATGGAATAAGACAGTAGATACCTTTTAGTGTCTAGTTTCTTTAACTCTACATGATGTTTTTGACTTTTACTTACTTTGCTGAGTTATCAAATTCATTTTTTAATTGCTGTGAAATATTTTGTTGCATGAACATACAACAATGTATATTCACTTTACAGATAAAAAATTGGAGGCCTGGAGGGGCCAAGTAAGTGACATGAAATCACACAACTGGCAAATGGTACAGCATGAATTAGAACCAAGACCTAAGGCTCTCTCCCTCTCTGTCTCTCTGTCTCTCTCTGTCTCTCTGTCTCTCTCTGTCTCTCTCCGTCTCTCTAGAGGGAACATCACCAATCTTCTGGTCTTAGAAAAGAATTCTGCACAGACACAGGCACAGCTGCATGTCTGCACACCGACTATAACCAAGCTGATTATAGGATGCAATAAATATACCTGCATCACTCTGCCCTTTTCGTACCAGATTCCTGAAGATGGTTTAAGCCTTGAAAATCCAGGCATTTCCTAAGATAGAAGATTGGGCCATTGCTAAAGCCAGTCTCCATTCCTTTACTCTCAGTCTTGATTCCTGAAGAGGCAGCACTTTGATGTTCGAATCGTGCCTTTAATCAAAAACTTGCTGGCTCCCTTGTGTCTCTTAGAACAAGACAGTAGTTCTATTGTGCTGGCATGTGTTGTAACATTTTGGACAGCAGAAATGACATTTACATGAAACAGCCATCCTTGGAATGCATGAGATAAGACAATTTCAACAGCTCATCGAAGAAGAGTCCCCAGCGTTGACTTTAAATCAAACAGAAGTAATAGTGTGTCATCCTGGCTTCCCCTTTTCTACCTGGTGTTAATTAAAATCCTGATAGGAGAACTCAGTCAACATCCATACGAGGAAGACCAAAGCATGGCTTAAAAATGCTCAGATGAAAGTACAGTTAATCAGAATTAAAACAAAAACACCCCCTACACAGTCTTCATTCTCATTTCGCTTCCTTTGGAAGAGAAGATTAATATAGGAAGGTAATTTCTGTGGACCCCCCTGTTGTACTTCCCGAAGTGAACCGTTTGAAATAATTGAACAATTACTTTATGCAATGTTATCAAAGTTTATTAAATTGTTCCCATCAGCTCTGTCCAATTACCAAATTCGGCTGATTTGCATATTGCAAAGCAGAGTGGTGTAAAGGGTTCCCAAAGTACAGCCTATTTTTTTTTTTTTTTAAGCAGACAGAAGCTGTAAAGTTAATTTGGTTTCAGTCTTTCCCTATTGCAGATTAGGAAGCTGAGGCTCAGAGGGGTGAAATTACCTGTTCAAGGTTCATACAGTCAAGGCAGGGCTGTGCCTCTGCTCCCCATCTGACTGCTGGTCTCCAAATGGACAAACCCTGCATCATCCCTCATGAGGATGGAGCATTCATCCACATTCCTGGTTGTCTCAATTAGTTCCAATTTAGACATGACATTGAGCATACACTTAAAATGCAAATCCATTCCGACAGGACAGGAAATAATAAAGGCAGAGGATTGCAGTTCAACTCAGTAGCTCAAGGAACTTGAATTTGTTGAAGTGACAGGCTGAATGGCTTTAAATGAAACATTGTTCTTTCTTTGGGTGCAAAAGCTAACTTTAAACACTTTACATCTCCATCCTTGTCTCTGAATCCTCTTCTTAGGTCTCATTTGGACCCCACATTTATTTTTAAGCTTTTTAAAGTGGAAACTTAACAACATATGCACAAGTGAGAGAATCATGCAGCACCTCCACATATAGTCATCATAATTCAACAATGACCAACATATGGCTCGTCATGTTCTGTCTCAGTTCTCTCATATACCCCCACACTAGTTCATTTTAAAGCAAATCACAGGCATTGTAATATTTTGTCCATAATTTCTTCAGTAAGAACCTTGCTTTTTATTTAGGTCACTATATGTTAAGAGATAAGTGTTCTAGGAAACTTTATTAAATAGTGAAATACTATGCAGCCATTAAATGTTATTTTTAACATAAGAAATTATTCTTCATAATGTAAGGAAACTAAAATACACCATGTAGAGCGTGCTCTTATTCTGTAACATGCAGAGAATCTAAAAAATTGTGTATTAGATTGCAGTTTCTTTTTATTTTTTTACTTATCCTTGCTCTGTTTTTTCAACGAACATGCACCATCTGTGTAATACAAAGAAAAGAACTGGGGTTTTAAAGCTGTTATTAAAGACTGTGATTAGCTGTGCAAAGGGTGTTGAGTTCTACAACTTATATTGTAGGGAGATGTGCACAGAAAAGGAAAGGTCCCCTGGCATGTAGTAGGCAGGAGATCTGCTTAACTAAACTCAGTGATAACAGGAGTAGAAGTGATTACCTTATTTCATTTTATTTCATTTTTTTGTAGTGCTGGGGATGGAACTGAGGGTTTCATATACACTAGGCAAGGGCTCTAATACTGAGCTACATGTTCGGCCCAGTTAAACTTTTTTTGATTCAACAAATGCTTAGGCACCCACTCTGGATGAGGCCTCACACTACTTGTTGGAGTTACAGTCACAAGACTAGAAAGAAAGCCAAAACTTTAGCTTCTTGCTCCTCAAAGGGCAGCCTATGGACCAGCAGTTTCATTGTCTCGTGGGGGAGATTTCAGAAAATCCAAAGCTCAGGCCCATCCTAGATTGGCAAAGTCTCAGTCTGTTTGCAATAAGCCTTGGGGGATGGGAGGCATGTAAACATGTAAGAAGCTCTGGGTGGAGGGACATCTTCAACCCCTGGGAAGATGTTGCTACTACTTCTTGCTGGGAGCTTGTTGGAGGTGAGGTCGTGGAAATGGCTGGCACCAGTTGGGTTCTGCCTACTGCCACCAACAGCCTTCACAGAATCACTGTTGCAAGAAAGTGTCTTTGGACAACTTGGCCATGCATTTGAGACCCCAGACAGATGAGAATTCTGTGACATTGATCTCCTCAATCTTGATGCCCATCCATCTTCTCAGCCATGTGCCTGTGTCCCCACAATCAGTAATCTGAAAAGGTTGATTCATTCCTTCCCTGTTCTTTAAAGCCCAGTTACTGTGTCTTCTCCTCTAGGAAGCCTCCTAGGGTCACACCAGGCAGCAGCATCTGCTCCTTTGCCTGTGTTGGCAGAGCCTGCTGCCTGTGCTGTGCATCGGTCCTTCATGCACATGTTGAGCAAACAAACTTAACATTCCTAGAGCTTCAGTTCCTTCATTAGTAAAAAGGGGATAACAGTCCTTTCTTCCCAAGGCTGACTTGATGGTATAAACTGTAAAAGTACATAAAGCAATGTCTTCTTTGTATATTCTAGGAACTATTCTCTATTAATGTCAGAAAAACATGAAACTGCATGATAATTCTATAAAATGTGGACTATGATTGTCCTTATTTCACAGATGAGGAGATGGAGATGCAGAGAGTTTGAGTGACTTGCCCAAGGTGATCACAGCAAGTGCAAGGGAACCCAGAGGTGAGCTCAGGCAGTCCAGCTTGGCTGTATATACTCTTTTCTACTGGGCAAAAATACTCAACCTGAGCTTAGCTCTTTTAGCAATCTCTAAGTGCACCATACAGCATTGTTAACTTCAGGCATGATATTGTGCAACAAATTTCTTGAGCATTTTTATCTTGTTTACTGAAGACTTCACACCCATTGGATAGCTGTTCTGTTTCCTCCTGCCCTCAACCCTTGGAAACCGCCAATTCATGCTCTGATATCACAATATTTGTCATTCTGTACCTGGGTTGTTTTGCTTAGCTCAATTGTCTTCCAGATTCATCCTTGTTATTATATATGGGCGGATTTTCCTCCTTTTAAAGACTGGAAACCATTTGATATCATGTACACAGAAATGGAAACTCTAGTGAATTGTTGGTGAGCTTGTAAGATGGTGTACCCCCTATGGAAAACAGCATGCTGTTTCCTCAAAAAATTAAAATTAGCGTAAATCTAGCCATTCTGCTTCTAGATATTTATCTAAAAGAACTGAAATCAAGATCTTGAAGAGCTATTTGTACTCCCCTGTTCATTGCAGTGTTATTTATAATAGTCAAGATGTGAAAACAACCAAGTGTTCATTGACAGACGAATGCAGGAAGTATATACTTTCGAATGTCTGTGGTTACTGAGCAACAGGGCAATAAAAGGTGGTCACTTTTTGCCCTGGCCCTACTCTGCAGTGCTACGCCCGTCGATAGGGTTTCCTACACTGGTCATGTTTGTTGTCTTCACTCTGTGGTCCTGGCTGACACACAGGCACTCTCTCCATTCCCACAGGCTGGCTCAGATATCTCAGGACAAAGCTGTAGCCAGGTTCTCTTATAAGGAATGTGGCCTTCTCCATGGCCTTTCCCTGCAGCAGACAGCTGGTTCAGGTACTGTCCTAACCAACTGCAGTATGCACAGTTCTTGGTCATCACACCTGGTTAGCTGATAGAAGTAAGGGAGAGACCTGAATGTGGAGTTCAGATACCTGAGTTCTTTAATTTTCATAGTATGCACTTATCATTTAATGCTGCGTAATCACTCTGGGCCTCAGTTGCCTCATGACAAAGACCTTAATAGTATTGTACTGAGAGTTAAATGGGAGCACGGAAAGAGAGACCTTTCAATCTGTGGACGTTAAAAGAGTAACCCACTGAAACTAAAGACTTTGAGTGCTCAGACCGCATGCTGTTATTGAACCTAACATTTTGTGTTCTTTCCTCTACTAGAAATTAGATCCATGAGGAATTCAAATAACTAGTCTCCATAATTAGTCTAAATAACTATATACTTTATCCTTGGGTTGATGAATCTCAATTACCAGGACCACTTATATGTACTAGATAATGATATACTGAATATCCTTTAGTACTCTTGCTCCTTTTGAGTTATAACTTAGGATAAATTTATTACTGGTGGGGCACATGTTGTATGTCCTAATCTTATTCCTTAAGTGTATTTTCATATCTTTAAAAAATAACATTGCATAGATTTTTACCAAAATTTGACAAGCATTGTTTTTTTTTACTATATATATTTTTAAAATTAAAAATATCTAACTTTGTTTTGAACAAGAAACATCACAGATATTACATCTGCTCAGTGTCTTTCGTATACAGTACTCATCGGATTGCATTTACTAGATCAAATAGCAAATCATTTATGTTTAAGTTTCTCTTGGCCCTCCCCATGCAGATGTGAGCTGCCTAAAGCCTACAGCTGGGGCAGAGTAGGCTTACAATAATTGCTTGCTGGAATAAACTTTATTTTGCTTAGCATTAATAGTCACCTTATATGTTTTAGAATAGAACACAGATTCAGCTTTGTCCTGGGATGGTGCTGTTGGACTGGATCCAGGCTCTGTTGGACTCTGAGGAGTTCTAGGAAGCAGACTCTGAGGTTTGTCAAAGCGCAGTAGCATTCCTATGAGGAGGCGCCAGCAAAACCTCTCTGCCTCATGTTTTGCAGAGCAGATTTGGGTCTGTAACCTAGAAAACTGATTAGAGATAAGATACTTCCCATCAGAGGCACATGGGGTGCAAGTGGGGAGGGGCTGACAATACTCAAACCACCCGGTTGAGTCAAATACAGTCCCAGGTCTGAAGACACAATGGGCTGAAAATCTAACCTGGATATTATTGTTTTCAAAAGAGGGTTTTCAGAAACTTCTTTTCAGCTGAAAAGCAGGCTGAGATAAGGGCTGGGCTGGTGAG
>RJWT010019085.1:0-18560 GCA_004365215.1 Cuniculus paca
TGAAGCCTTCGGGCATTTTCTATAGGAACCTTTTACAAACAAGGTTGCCTGTCCCCTACATACGCAACTCATTTTTAATGCTAAGGACTGGACATTACATTGACTTCTGGTAGTTCTGTCCTTTAGATTGAGCCCTCGGACCAGACTTTTGGGGCTGTGTGGATCTTGCCCTTCACACAGCATGTTAGCCCTCCTCCTCTGAGTCATCCTGAACTCTAGATTTTTCCTCAAATTAGGGAGGGAGTAGAACAGGACCCTCACGACGTTGCTATAAAAAGAGGAGGTATGACACTACTGTCATTCACAGGAACGTGAGGAGCACCATGCTTGGGGACAGGAGAAGCAAACTGGCACCTGGAGATAGGAGTGTTGGGCCCAGAAGGACGAGTAGAGTCATCTGCAGGTCTCTGGATTGGGGATGGGGAGGGAATCTGGGGCAAGAGGTCCAGGCTCAGTGCTAACACACACACTACTGAAGGTAATATTGACACTACTAATCTATAACAAATGTTCCTAAGTATTTCCTATGGGTTACACATGAAATTCTGCAATTTTTATATGTCTAATTTTATTTAACCTACAAACACCCCTGTCCTTCATCTTCAGAATGAGCATCCTTAGAGAAACCAAGGCCCAGAGAGGTCCATTTGCTTGAATTATCCCAACTCACAGGTAGCTTGTCCTCACCTTGAACCCAAGACTGCTGATTTTAAGAGCCGTGCTAAGATCCCCAGGGGCCCCATAGAGGAGGAGCAGAGGGTGGTTTCTCCAGAGAGCGATCAATTTGTTTTTAACTGTGGACATGGTTCAGGGGAGTCTGGTCTTTGTTCTGGGGTAATTTGGGTGGAAGAGGTGTGTGTTTAAGCTAAGCTCTTTGGCTGTAGGAAGGACAATAGAAGAGAAAAGGCCTAGGGAAAAAGGTCAGAGGTGCCTCTTCAGCTGAGTCCAGAGGTGATGGGATCTGGTCTTGGTTGAGACATGAAAGCAAAAGGCAATTCGGGTGCATGGAACTAGTGAGAAGAGATGACTGAGGGGCAGGAAAGATGCAAGGTCGCTCTGGAACTTGCCAATTGGAGGAGGGGCACAGGACTTACCCTCCTATCCTGATGAGGAAGTGAACTGTGGTGATCATAGACTCGGGTCCTGGCCCTGCCCCAACCAAGCACCAGCAATGCGAGCCCCTGGCTGTCTCTCTGAAACTCTGTCTCAACTACCTCCTTCCCTGGCCAGAGGTGACAACTAGACAAGACAGATCGGTGAAGCCTGGGCAGGTGGCACCTGCTCAGGGTAACTGCCAGCACCTCAGGCTCCCAGTTTCCTTCCTTAGAGGGTCACAGCCCCACAGGTCTGAACCACCACCCCGGGCAACCCCGCAGGCCTGCCGTGGGCTTACTTTAAGGCCTTCCTGTTGGTAACTCTGGGATATACAGTCCAGGACGCCTTTGTATTTGTTTAAATAAACGCCATCCGCTTGGAGTCGACTTTTCACAACATCCATAGGAGTTGCTGTCCCCCAGGAAATTGCTCCTGCAGAGAGAGAAAGAGTGAGAAAGGCAGAGGTGTCTAGGTGGGGCTTTCCAGGGTGCAGAGGAGCCTGGCTCCCCTAGGGTTTTTATGAGGGCAGTGGATGGAGCTTGCGATTCGGTCGCACAGAATCTGTTTTCCACCTTCCTTGCACTCACTGGGGGACTCAGCAGGGCTCCTACCTCCTCCGAGTCTGGGGCCCTGCATCTTGTAAAATGGATGTGCAGGGCTGCTCTCCCCAGCTCTGCTCTGAGCAACCACGACCTCATGTCCAAGCATGACCCAGTCCTCAGCCAGTGCTGGGCAAGTGACACCATTATTGGTGAGACAGTCACAGCCTCCACAGAGCTGCTGAGCACCCTCCCAGGGCATGGGAAGAGAGCCCGGGGTAAGACATGCCGAGAGGGTGTGCCGCTTCCAGAGGCAGGCTTTTCTTTGAATATGGAGAAGTTAAACAAACATGTGCAGACAGGCTGCTCACCAAGAAGCATCAGCAAAACACAATCGGGGACTGGCTTTTTATTTATTTTTATTTTTTAAATCTTTTTTCCAAGTAGGTAGAATAGAATCTTGGAATTACATCCCACTGGGTCATCCTCATGGGATACGCTCAGGTCCCTCAGTGTGAGCCCTTTTGTGACTCTAAAGGACTCTAGGAAAACAAGGCCGCTTGGTTGTATAAACACAGAAATTGGCACATTCTCGGGTGAGGAGAGAAAACAAATCACTGTCAAAGTCCAGTACAGCTGGTTTGTTAGGTTTTGTAATCAGTGCCCAGCAGGTCCCAAAAGAGAACTTGATTTTCCCTGGGCCCTCTGCCACTGCTGACCTCCAGGCACTCCAGCCTCCTGCCCATGGGCCCCTGGAAACCTCTCTGGATTTGGACCCCTCTACTCCATCTGCCAGGATAATGGGCTGCTGCTTTCTCAGTGGCTGCCCCAGGGCCCTCTCTCATCCCTCGGCCTCATCAGGGGCATCACAAAATGCGATGTGCTGGCCAGACCACTTGCACCTGAGCTCAGCAGAAAAGAGAGCAGAGGAAACTTGCTAGCCTCTCAGCGAATTCGTGTTTACAGGACTCTCAGTGGGAGCAAGTAAGGGACTGGCCTCCTCCGACACACGAGGGCAAAAGGGAACAGTAGTGCTTGGTGGCTAGGACTGGACTTTGGTCTGCAATTGGTATGAGTTTAAAGCATAACTACTTCTGATGACAGTGAGAAGGAGAATGAGGAGGAGTATAGATTGTCTTCTCTGGCTGGGATCTTTCCTCTCAGCATCACACATGTGACATCAGCCTTGCTAAAAGGCAATCTTCTCTTAACTTCCATAGGCTCCTCGGACTATAGCTCCAGTTAATTTCTTATTACAGCACAGCAAAAATTCTCAGATATGCTGAATATACTTGGGGTCTCTAATTTCTTTCATCCTAACATTAGTTCTTTAACTCCCTTCTCTCCACTGAGATGACTCTAAGTCCCCAATGACCTCCACATTATTAAATCCAAATAGCGTAATAGCAAGTACAAAGGCCCTGTGGTGAGGAGAGAGTAGGGCATGGTCCAGTTGTAGTAAAGAGAACATGACGGCTGGACTAGAGAGAGTAAAGAGAGAAACAGCTATGAGGTGAGAAAGTAAGAAGGAACCAAATCAGAGAGGGCCTGGAAAACCATTGCAGGGATGTTGACTTTGATCCTAAATAAATTGTGGATGAAGTGCAGGATTCTGTAGAAGGAGATTAGGCAACATAAGCACGGTCACAAAATGAGCAAGTGTGAGTTTGAATTCAGGTATTTCTGACTGCAGATTCCCTGCTGCACCGTTTGCAGCCATAGGACCATGGGCTGGTTATGTAGTGTCTTTAAATCTGAGTTTTCTCATGTGTAAAATGGGAAGATTGATTCCTACCATATGGGCCTAATGAAATCCTCATATTAAAAAGTTCAGTACACCAGCCTGGCCCAGGCAAGACCCCAGCAACCCACAAGGCCCCAGGGTGTGGGTGGGGGGCACACATGATGGGCAGGTGGGATCAGTATAGTGGAAAAAGTTCAAAGAAGCAGTGAAAATACGAGTCAACAGTTGGTAAGTTAGGTGAATCAGCACTGTGCTTCTGCACAGACACATGGGATAGGAGCAGTGAGTGAGGCCGCTATTTTATATCAAAGGATTCTGGGAGAATGCCAGTAACAGAAGACCACTACCAGCTCCCACATCCAGAGGCCAAGATCAGGCCGATACCCACCACAAATCCTACTGTGAACTTGGCTGGAGCACACAACACATTTCTAGTATCCAACTTGGACCTACCACAGAACTATAGATACCAGAGGAATGGTTTTTCTTTTTCTGTCCAGTTGAGTTTTGTGTTGTTTGTCTTGTTTTGTTTTTTGTGGTTTTGTTTTCTCTTTTTTTCTTTTCTCTTACTTTCATGACTTAGATTTCTTACCATTCTTTTTGTTTTCTTTTATTTGTCTTCTTTTTCTCTTTCTGCAACTATCTTATGTGATTTTATTATACTTTCATGGAAGTAAACATTGTCTCTTCTCTTTATGGTTCACTTCAATACTCATTTACTTTCTCTTCTGTTTTTTCCCACCTGTGTCCTCCAGTTTCCCAAAATTGGGTGATCATTCTTTGTCCCCCTGGCCTTGCTCCTACAATATTGGACCTCATTCATCAATATCTTGCCTCCATCCCTCTTAACCATGACAGGGTAAAATCATTCCACTCAGGGGAAAGTCCTTGCATACAAGTTCCTGGTGTATGCTAGATTTTGTTATATAAATGTAGAATTTTCTCCTTGGTTATAGGTATCAGATTTATAGTTACCACAGTTTGTCAGTAGTCAGGCCGTGCTTGAGACTATAGGTATTGTTAACTGTACTGCTTTAACCAGGACATCATACCTGTTATGTCAGTTTTTCCCCCTTGTGTGACAACATTGGTTGTACGGAGTCGTAGCCACCATAGTAGTCCAGTGCAAAGTACCAGAGAATCAGGGGTTGAGTCAAATAGCAACTTCTCACCCTTGATACATTGGAAGGTAAGTTCTTGCAATAGACACAAAGACCAAGAACCACCTCTATCTAGAAGACATCCCTGAAGAACAGACGTTTTCTAGGAAGGCCTTGATACTAGAGATAAGGCTATCTACAATAAGAAATCTACAAGCATCAACACAGAAAACAAAACCAAATAAAAAACAGATAACAGAAAATGACAAGACACAGAAGCAAAAGGCAACCCCAGACCCCCAGCCCACTCAGGACAAGTCCAGAGCACAATTAGATGGAGGAAACCAGAAGCCAACCACTGGAACTTTTAGAAATAATAGCAACAGTAGTGGAAAAACAAATGGAAGAGCTATAGAAAAAAATAATCTCTAAGGTGCAAAAAGAAATGATGATCAAAATGAAAAATATTAAAGCAGACACAGATTTAAAAAAAAGAGAGAGAGAGAGGAGCTCAGGAAAATGATAGAAACCATGAATGTCCAACATAGGAAAGAAATGGAATCCATGAAATAGATCCAAACAGAAATCCAGGAGATTAAAAATTCCATTGAAAGTGTATGCAACAGACTGAAGGCAAGGATAAAATATCAGATCTAGAAGACAAGATTGAGGCTAGCAACCATGAAAAGAAAGATATCTTAAAAACAGCAAGAGACCATGAAAAATCAAGCCAATAGCTACAAGATGAAGCAAAGAAAAACAACATAAAACTGATTAGAGTCATTGAGAAAGCTGAAGATAGTGCAAAAACCATTAAAAACAAAAAACAAAACAAAACAAAAAACTTCTTCACAGAAATAATGGCAGAAAACTTCCCAAACTTGGATAAAGAATTTGACAAATACATGAAGTATATAGAACTCCAAACAGCCATGACCAAAAAAAATCTACACTAAGGCATATAATAATTAAGATTCCAGAAATTTGGCACAAGGACAGAATATCAAAAGTGGCCAAAGAAAAAAAACAAACCACCTATAAAGGAAAGCCTGTCAGAATCAGACTTCTCAACACAAACCCTCATATCAAAAAGAACTTGAAGTGAGGTATTTCAGGTCCTAAAAAAATCAACTTCCAATTCAGATTGATATGCCCTACAAAACTATCTTTCACAGTCAGTAGAGAAGTAAGATACTTCCATGACAAAGAACAACTGAAGAAATTCATGACCGCCAAACCAGTTTTTTGGAATGCTCTGAAGGATATATTAGAAAGAGCAAATGAAGACCACAAATACAAGAACACCAATAAAAAGAAGCCATTAGGCAAGGCAAACAATGAGACAAAAGGGAAAGACAGGGAGCCAACAATAGAAAAATAACATGAAAAAGATAAGCCAATACATATCAGATAACCATCAACGTAAATGATCTCAACTCACCAATCAAAACAAAAACACTGGTTAAATGGCTCAAGAAACAAGATCCAATAATATGCTGCATTTAAGAAACACATTTAACTCAAAAAGAAATTCATAGATTGGAAATCAAAGGATGGAAAACAATACTCCATGATACAGGAACCCAGAAAAAAGCAAGGGTAGCTATTCTATTTGTAGAAAATGGGAACTTTAAGCCAAGACTGATCAAAAGAGACAAACAAGGTCACTACATACTTGTTAAGGGAAAAACTCCAAGAAGAAGCAGTAACAATGATAAATATATATGCAGCAAATACCGGTGCACCCAACTACATAAAACAAATATTAACAGACATGAAAAATCAAATAAGCACTAACACAATTGTAATAGGGGAACTTAATACCCCACTCTCACAATTAGATAGATCAAATAGACACAAAATCAACACATAAATATCAGAATTAAACCAAACCTGTGAACAAATGGACTTAATAGGTGTTACCAAGTGTTACACACCACAGCATCAGAATACACATTCTTCTCAGCTGCACATGGGACATTCTCCAAACAGGTCACATATTAGCTACCACAAAACATGTGTAAGTAAATACAGAGGAATTGAAATCACCCCATATATATTTTCTGACCATAGTGCAATGAAATTGGAAATCAACAGCAAAAGAAACCACAAAAACTAAGTAAACACATGGAAATTAAACAACACTGTCCTGAACAACCAATGGGCCAAAGAGGAAATTAAAGAAGAAATTAAACAGTATCTACAATTAAGCAATAATACTGATACAACATACCAGAACTTTTGGGACAGAATGAAAGCAGTTCTATGTGGGAAATTTATAGCAATGAATTCTCACATCAGGAAAACAGAAAAAGCTCAAATAATTGACCTAATACAGAACCTTAAACTTGTAGAAAAGAAGAACAAATCAAACCCAAAACTCACATGAAAGAAAATTATAAAGAGCAGAAATGAATGTAATTGAGACTAAGAAAACAAAGAATCAATGAATAGAAGAACTGATTCTTTTAAAGATTAAATAAAATTGATAAACCCCTAGGCAACCTCATAGAAAGAGAAAGAAGAAAGAAAAAGAAAGAAAGAAAGAGAAAGAAAGAAAGGAAGGAAGGAAGGAAGGAAGGAAGGAAGGAAGAAAGAAAGAAAGAAAGAAAGAAAGAAAGAAAGAAAGAAAGAAAGACTCAAATTCAAGAAATTGGGAATGAAATCACAAAAGATCTACAGAAACTCAGAAGATCATCAATAACTACTTTGAGAACCTGTACTCTAATAAGATGGAAAACATAGAAAAAGTGAATAGATTCCTAGATACATAAGAATTGTCAAAACCGAATCAAGAAGATACAAAAATTCTAAATGATCCAAAATCAATGAAATTGAATAGGTAATTAAAAATTTATTAACAAAGAAAAGCTCAGGTCCTGACAGATTCACTGTTGAATTCTACGAGAAATTTGGAAACAAACTAAAGCCACTGATGCTGAAACTCTTTAATGAAATTGAAAAGGAAGCAATATTCCCAAAATCATTCCTGGAAGCAAGTATCACCCTAACACCAAAACCAGAGAAGGACCCAACAACAACAACAAAATAACAGGTCAATGTTCCTTATGAACATATATGTAAAAGTTCTCCAGACATAGCGGCAAAAATAATGCAGCAAATTATCAGGAAGATTATACACTGTGACCAAGTAGGATTGATCCCAGGGATGCAGGGATGGTTCAATATACACAAACCAATAAATGTAATACACCATATTCACAAAGCCAACCACAAAAATCACATTATCATCTCAATAGATGCAGAAAAAGCATTTGACAAAGTCCAAAACTCATTCATGATAAAAAAAAAACCCTACAGAAAATTAGAATATATGGTCTTCATCTCAATCTGATAGACGTCATCTATGATAAACCAACAGCTAACATCATACTAAATGGTCAAAGATGGAAAGCTTTCACTCTTAAATCAGGAATCAAGACAAGGATATCCACTATCACCACTCTTCTTCAATATAGTTCTGAAAACATTAGCAAGAGCAATTAAATGAGAGAAAGAAATAAAAGGAATAACCATAGGAAAGGAAGAAGTTAAATTATCATTATTTGCAGATGACACAGCACTCTACATAAAAGACCCCAAAAACTCCACCAAAAGACTTGTAGATTTAATAATCAAATTCAGTAGTATAGCTAAACAGAAAGTCAACACTGAAAAATCAAAAGCTTCCTGTACACAAATAACAAACTCACTGAGAGGGAAATTACCTTTCATGATAGGATCAAAAAAAAAAATACATAGGAATCAATCTAACAAAGGAAGTAAAAAATGTATACATTGAAAATTACAAACTCTGAAAAAAGAAATCAAAGAAGATATCAGAAAATGGAAAGATATCCTTTACTAATGGAGGGGGAGAACCAATACAGTGAAAATGGTCAAACTCCCAAAATTGTTATACGGATTTAATGCAATACAAATTAAATACCACTAGTGTACCTCACAGAACTACAGAAAACATTCCTAAAATTCATTTGGAGCCAGAAGAAACTTAGAACCTAGCAAAAACAATTCTAGGCACCAAAGGCAAGGAAGGGGGCATCACAATCCCTGACTTGAAATTATACTACAAAGCTTCTGTGATAAATCAGCCTGGTACTGGCAAAAAAAAAAACTAAAACAAACAAACAATAACAAAAGACAAAACCAGACCTGAGGATCAGTGGAACAGATTAGAGGATGCAGACACAACTCCAAATGCACCCAGCCACCTTATCTTTGACAAAGGGGCAAACGTGTTCACTGGGAAAAAAAGCCTCTTTAATAAATGGTGCTGGAAAAAACTGGCTTTACACATGCTGAAAATTAAAACTAGACCCTATCTATCACCATGCACTAAACTAAAGTCAAAATGGATCAATGATCTAAATATTAAAACAGAAACACTTAATCTACTGGAAGAGAAAATAGGTAGCAATCTTGAAGACATAGGTGTAGGCAAAGATATTATGAACAAAACCCAGATTGCACAGGAAATACTATAAAGAATCAACAACTGGGATCTCATCCTATTTAAAAGCTTTCATACAGGAATAGAAATCACCAACAGAGCGAAAAGACAACTCACAGAGTGGGAAAAAATTTTAGCCAGTTGTCCCTCAGACAAAGGATTTATATGTAGAATATATGAAGAACTGAAAAGAATCAGACCTCCCAAATTCAAAGACTCAATTCAAAAATGGGCATCTGAGATGAATACACACTTCTCAGATGAAGAAATACAAATGGCAAATAAATATATGAAAAGATATTCAACATCATGGGCCTTTCAAGAGATGCAAATTAAAACAACACTAAGATTCCATCTCACTCCAGAAAGAATAGCTATTATCAAGAAATCAACCAATAACAAATGCTGGTGGAGCCGTGAGGAAAAAGGAACCCCTCTCCACTGTTGGTGGGAGTGTAGATTGGTGCAACCACTATGGAAGTCAATGTGAAGATTTCTCAAAAAAAGGATTAGAGATCGCATTCAACCCAGCTATCCCACTTCTGGGTATCTTCCCTGAAGAATTAAAAACATCATACCACAGCAACATAGGTGCACCCATGTTTATAGCAGCACAATTTGTAATAGCTAAATCTTGGAAACAACCCAAATACCCATCAATCAAGGAATGGATAAAAATGATGTAGTCTTATACTCATAAGTGAAATAAATCAAACTCACATGTGTCAACACCGTGTCGTCTCCCTAGTGTAAGAAACTGAAAGACTCAGTAAGATACAAAATCCCTGATAAATATGGGGAAAGGGTAAGAAACTTCTAAAGGATAAAACAATTCAGGGAAAAGGAGAAAAGAAGGAAGGGAAAAGAAAAGATATAAATATTATATATATATATATATATTTAAGATAGATAAGATGATTGTACTACTAATTTTATTAGTTCTTAGAGAAAAACAGTTAACATTCATAGGACTGGACCAATTCTGTGTGCCTATACCTGGTAAACTGAGCAACTCTGGGAGACAACTATATGAAATAACAACCTTTGGTATCTTCCCATCACCTAGCTTAGAAAGCCTATATTGTTATTGTTTGGGGCTCTTTATTACTGTTATTTATCTGTCTTTATTGTTTTTTGTTTTTCTTGTGCTTTGTTCTGCTATTGCCTCTAGCACAGAAAGGATAGATGTACAAGTATACACTTATACATGCTTAGAACTACTCCTAAAGAGTTTACAAGAGCAGATTTTATTAAGTATCAAGATATGAACAGCTACACTGAAGAAAATGAGACATTATGGTAGCCATAGCTGATTTCTTATATTCAGGTTCTGAAGTCCAATAATGCTTTTATTCTTTGATTGATTGGTTTAAGTCTGTTTTTGACTGCTTGATTGCAATATGTGAGAAGATATGATCAGCTTTTTTGAAGAAAACAAAGGACATTAAAGTAGCCATTGTTGATTTCTTATTGTCTGATTTGAAGGCCTGTAATGCTTTCACTCTTTTGTTGTAGCTGATTTTATATTACTTTGTTTTGTTTGAGTTTATTGTGTGTGAATGTATGAACAACCATTTCGAAGAAAACAAGAGATACTAGGGTAGCCATTGTTAATTTCCTGTTGTTATGTTTTGAAGACCTGTATTGCTTGCGTTGTTCTGTTCTGATCTGCTTTGTTGTATTTTACTCTGTTTTGTTTTGTTTTTATTCTCTTTAAAATAAAAAAAATGATGTGGTCTTTTATACAATGAAGTACTACTCAGTCATAAAAAAGGACAGCCTTGAGGCATTTATAGGTTAATGGATACAACTTAAAACCATACTCATAAGTGAAATAAATCAGACTCACGTATATAAACATTGTATTCTCTCCCTGGTGTGAGATACTGAAAGAGTAAATAAGGACCAAAATGTACAATAGACATTGTGAAGTGGAAAGAAATTGTTCAGAAGGAAAGAGGAACTAGGGTAAGGGAAGCGGGCAAGGAAGGGAAAGGAAGAAAATACAAGTCAGTTATACTATTTTCTCTTAGTTCATTGAAAAAGGTTTGTGCCAATATCATTTGGAAAATTTTTTATGCCCATATCTTGTACTCTGTGTAACTAGTTTGAGATAATAATAGACAATGTATTAAACATAGTTAGCCTCCTATTATTTGTTATTAAATTTGTTTTATTTTTTCCACAAAATAAAATTAAAAAATAAAAGGTTCATAGTGCAAGCTTATGCATGGTTTCTCTTAAATGAGAAACTCAATAAATGTATGAATGTAAATGAACTGCAAGACAGAAAATAGATAAATAGTAAGTAGAGGAACCTTATTCAAATGAATAGGGGAACAAGAGATGGAGAAAGTAGGAGGAAGGGGAGGGAAAGAGAATGGAAAAAAAGAATTGAAGAAAAAAATGGAAACAGAGATTTTGCAAACAGAAAGGGGACCTAGAGTTAGAAAGAGCAGAGAAGCAGGGGAAGGATAGGGGCAAAAACAAAACAAAACAAAAAAAAGAATGTGTATTATGTGCACGTACCAACTCCCCACAATCAATGTAATCATCATGTACCACAAACATGTACTAATAAAAAATTAACAAAAGAAAGGTACACAGCACATCAACATTCAGTAAAGATGAATCATGGGAACAGATTTTTCTTCCCAGAACTCATCAGTGCTTAGCACACAGTACATGCTCAAAATACACCTGTTGCCTGAAAGGCCCATGAATTCACACAGGTACTGCACCCCATAGCTCCAAAGGGAAGGGGATGACCGAATAAGGAGCCATTCCCCCTTCCCAGCCCTTCCTCTGCCTTTCTGGACCTGGTTTGGAGGGAGGACTTAAGCCTGCATGTGTGGCTGCATGAGTCCTGTCTCCACCAGAGCTGAGAAGGGCATGGCAGGCTTTGGCCCTGTTCCACCGCAATGGCTGCCCAAGGATAGGGCCCCGGCCTCTTCTACCCTTACCTGCTACACCACCTGCCAGCAACATGGTGCAGGGACTGGGGCCTGCGCGGGCCTCGGGTGTGATCCATTCACTCAGGAACACATAGGGGATAAAGTAGAGGCAATAGCCTGGGATGTCTCTCAGCAGCATGGCACTGGCGCCCCGGTACAGACCAGTCAGGCCCTCAGTCCGCACAATGGTAACGATGCAGTGCACCGGCCCCTGGTACACCGGCTGCTCACCAAAGGCCACTGCTCTGGATTTCAAACCAAGGTTGGCTGTGAAGACAGAAGGGAGAATATAGCAAGTGACCCAGGAGAGCAAAAGATTGACCATTTCCTGGCACTGCAGCCAGCCCAACCCATTGAAAGTACCCACTCATGGCCCATCGGTTTTCGTCAAAACTTCTGAACATTTTGGCAACTCACACTAGATTTTGAAGTCTCAAGAAGCCCCTGCTAATCTACACAGCCAGATTGGAGATAATCCTTGTCAGGTAAAAGGCACAAGTTGCCTTAGGATTCCCAGAGCTTTCTGGTCAACCATCACTACATCTTTTTAAACAGAAGTGATTGCAGAATACCTAGGATCAATTATGACAAGCTACACCAAGCTCTTTGTTGAAGAAGTTGGACAATCTTACAGTGTGTGTGTGTGTGTGTGTGTGTGTGTGTGTGTGTGTGTGTGTGATGTTTGTATGTGCATGCCTATACCCAATATTGGTAAAAATATATGAGATTGGGTGCTGTCCTAGCTACCACTTACCACTTTTTTGACCCTGGCAGGCCAGCATTTTCAGAACCTATTTCCATATCTTTAAAAATTAATGAGGTCACACATGCTAAGTGTTCAATGTGGTGATTAAAACACTGTAGGGACTCAGTAACTGATGAAGAGATTATGGAGAGAGAAGTGGCTGGTGTGAATTGGATTCAGGGCCCAATGACTAGAAGACCAGGCAAGCTCTCCTTGACTCACTCCAGCCCTGGTTAGGCTACACCCTGTAACAGCTGTAGGGTAGCACCGAAGTCATTGACTCTGCAAAGTCCAGGGGCCAAGGGCTGTTGTCTCCTTTCTGACCTTGCGGTCTGGGTTGGCAGGTTGTAGTTTATGCTGGCAGCTTCTTGAAGAGGGGCATTTAGCCTGTAGAGGCTTTCTCTACCATTTAGTTAGACCTTCTGGCTATGTCTGAGGCTCCTTTGCTCTCCTGCTTTGGGCCATCAGCCCAGCTTTATCTCCTGCCCAGAACAACTTCCCAGTTCCAGTGCATAAAAAGTGACTCTTGCTCTCAGCACTCCCTTCTCAAAGAACTCCCATGACATGGTTGGGAAAGAAACAGTAATTAGTCTGCAATCACAAGTCTGTTTTGCCACCCAGGCTTTGCTCTCTATATACACTGTCCCACCTTGGTTTTACACATTCTGCAAACAGGCAACAGTTGCCTTTCACTGCATATAGTTGGACTCGTAAGTCTCCCAAATAGTCCCATCTTCATGGAATGAAAGGCTTCACACCTCAGTCCCAACTGGAGATTTGGGAGTAGAAGGGAATGTGCACTTAAACTCTTCCCAGAAGTCTGTGAGGTGAGAGTGACAGGTTTCAGTATGCCTGGGAAGGGTGCTTGAACCAACTTCTCCTGTGTCTCCATCTCTCTGGGAGGAAAGGAAGAAACCCTGCCATCCATACTTGGCCAAAACCAGTGCAGGCAGGAGACTGAGCCTTGACACTCATGTACTTCTTCTACAGTGTGTCCCACAGGAGATGAGCAGGAATGAAAGTCACACTGGGGAACAAGTCTCCTCTGAGCAAGATCAGATATTGTAGTCCTTGAAAGCTCACTGAGAGGTCATTAGATTCTCCTTTTCCCAAACCTATGATATCACCCAGGGTCATCAGGGAAATTTTGCCATTACACAGATTCGAGGTCATTGTCCCACTGTATAAACTTTGTTCAGGCTGCTTTAATCACCAGGTAACACTGATCTGAACAAGAGCCAAGGTTTTCATGAATCAGCAATGGATATGATGTGGCTTTCAGGAGTTACTGATTCAAAGACAGATAATGATCGGCTTGTTCAGAGGTGCAGATGTTGAAAAAACACTAGCTAAATTGCCTACTGGCCTTGTCAACAACAACAAAAAAATCTGTGTTTTTTTTTCCTTTTATCTCCAAGATAAGCAATAAGGAAATTTTATTATGTCTTCCTAAGTATGTATTATAAATGATCTAACTTTTATTGCTCAACTATCACCCATTTGTGACTATTAAACCAACACGATTGTCATGGAGTCACCAGGATGCTGACACAGCTCTGTGCTGACCCAAGTTTATATTACTATGTTAGTCAGTTTTCCATCAATATAACATAATACTTGAGAGAGAAGGTTGACTTTGCCTCAGTTTGGGGAATTCCTTTTAATGATCCATTTGCCCCATTATTTTGGGATTGTGGTAAGGCAGGCACCATGGTGGGAATGCATAGCAGAGAAAACTGGCTCATCTCATCAGACAGGGAGCAAGTGGAAATGAGGAAGGAGATGGGATTCCGATATCTCCTTCAGGGCACAGCCCCAGTGACCTAAATACCTCCCATTAGGCCCCACCTCCTAAAGATTCTATTATTTCCGATAGCACCAAACTGAAATCCAAACCTTTAATATATGGGCCATTGGGGGACACTTATCCAAATCAGAACAACTGAAAAGTCCTTGAAACTCCTTCTAGGTGTCTCATCCCTTCCAGCTACGGGTAGGATGTGACTTTCAGGGATTACTGATTGAGGGGCAGTGTCCTGATCAAATGTTCTTTGTATGGAGATACAGATATTGAAGAAACACATGAGATACAGATATTGAAAAAACAAATCAGCTGAACTTCTTTGTCAACAAGCCCCAAATGAGAACCAAGCCTGTACTTTTTCTTTTTTCTTCTCAAGACAAGAAATAAGGAAATTCTTTGCTTACACATACATATATTTTTATCATATACATACATCATTTTATTTTCTGAACTGCTTCAGGGTGAGTTATATCCCTAAATTCTTTTGAATATATCTCCTAAGAGAAAAAGTGTTGTCTTGATGTAACCATAGTAGAATTATCCATCTCACACATCTACATTAATACCTTTATCAAATCTATTATCATTTTTCATTTGATCTCATGACATATATTTTTTATAGCATTACTCTTCTCTAGTAGAGAATGCAGTCTTTTAATCTGGACTATTTCCATTGCCTTTCCTCTTTTTTTTTTTTAAATGACGCTGACAGTTTTTAAGAGTACACTACCTACTTCTTGTTAATGGAGCATTTCTCCTTAAGGGTTTATCTGATGCTTCCTTGTTATCACCTCAAGGTTATGGATTCTTGGCTCGAGTTTTTTTCTCTATTCTTGAGTCTCATCTCTATTTCCATGAAAATGAATCACTCTCATGAGGCCCTGATCTTTGCCTCTTCTGGCCTTCTATCCTTGTTTAAATTAATTTGTTTTGAAATTGAGGTATAATTTACATTCAATAAAAACTATAGCCCATTAGTACATAGTTTATGAGTTCTGACAATTACATACACTTATGGAACCACGCCCTGCCACTTCTTACACTAGAAGCAAAATGTTTTGGTCAGAGTCTACTTAGGCAATGCTCAGATTCCACAGCCTACTATTTTCCCTTGATCCTCAAGGGAAAAGAACTCCGTGATACCAGTTAGGTGGCACTCCTGAGAGGTGTACTTCTCTGGGGCAGTGGTTATTACGGGTCCACCTGCCCTAGCAACAGTGATATTGGAGACACAAATCACCATGTCATAATTCAGTCTATAATTCTAGGCCCAAATAAAAAAGCATCATACTACTAATGGTTAGCCCAAGTTCACAAAAACCTGAAACGAGGATGAATTTACCTAATAATTATTTTTAACTAGCAGCAAGAGGATAAATTCTGGAAAAACGATGATAGATTTTAGTTGGAAAAACAAACTTTGGTGACTCTTTAAAGATAATTTGGGATGCTGCGAGAAACTAGCTCTTAGAAATGAGAGTCTGTACAATTAGACTCTTTGGACTTGCATACCACTTGTCCAAGGACCTGAGGCAGATTGCTCAATACTGGGTTAGTACTGAGCTCACAATGAATTGCTGACTCCCAAGTTACTGTTCCCACACATTTCAGGTTTGGTCATAGGGGCATACACGTGTGTGTGAAAGGATTGATATTAGGCATGCCTTCCTCTAAAGTGAAATGTATCTAGCCTTCTGAAATTTTTAAAACTCCCTATACCAAGACTGGCACGATGATCCAAGTTGATGGAATTAGCCCCACCCTGTTGCTCACTTTCACCCAGGAGTGGAGAGGGTCCGGTAGTTCTACACAGAATCTCCTCAAGCCCCTACGCTCAAGCTCTCTGGATCTATCTTCTGGGCCCGAAGCTACCTTTGAAGTCAGATATCTCCGAGGGAGCTTTTCTAGGAATGTGTATGACGGGATCTGACTTTGCTGCCATTTTCTTTCTGTTTTGTACTTCTCAGAGAAGTGAATTTCCTGATGAAGGGAATCATACTCTGTGGCCTATGCCATGACCCAGTGCCTGGGTCCCTACGCAGCTCAGCATCTTTCCATGAATGGGAACATTTGGTCAGTGTGTGTGTGTGTGTGTGTGCGCATGGACCAGCACCAAACCTCCTAAAGGCTCTAGCCTCAGAATTCATCAAAGACTGATCCTTGGGCCAAACACTTTAGACAGTTAAAAGAAAACTCCAAAGTCATGCACAGCAGTGGCCAAAGATGCTATTGAGGCATTCAGTCAGTAACATTGTGGTACAACCTCAGCATGCCAGCTAGCTATAAATTTTTGGCTTGGGTTTAGGCATAAGCAAGTTGTGGAACCCTCAGGATGTCATTAACTAGGAAGCTCTTTCTTAGCCCCTTTTGCTAAAAAGCCTAATAGTTCCTCAAGATCTGAAGGGTCCAAAGTAGGGAGGTGCTTTAGTAGAAAAAGTCCAGCATTACAAGCACAGAGGATTTGCCTTCCTGTTCAGTCACTAGTTACAGTATTACCCTGTGTGCAGGACCTAGCCTCACCTGCCCTTTGTTTCTTCATCATTTGTAAAAGATATGGGGGTGGAGAGTGGAGGGTGGAGGGATAACTTCTTTTAGCTTTGTGAACATTAAAAGAGAATGAAAATGCACCTTACTAAAGTGTGCATTGTACAAATGCACTTTGCTGAAGGTAAACAGTTATCATTATTGCTCCATTCTAATGTGACCCTACATCTGGAAGTGCTGGTCCTCACAAGTTCAGGCATTGGTGACCTGCAGCCAAGCCTACTGTGGGAGGCCACTGATTTCTATTAGCACATTAGGTCAAAATGACCACTACCTGTAACAAGTCCAAAAATCAGGATAATACTTGCTCTTGTCAACAGATTTAAAAAAAAAAGATTTACCACTAGTACATACAAGATTTTTACAAGGGTGTATTATGTTGTATGCATCTTCATTAATCTCTGGTAGTCATGTGGGGCTAGAATTTGCAAAGGATCCAGTAAAATTGTTGCTCAAGGACTCTTGAATTACATGGCCATTTCCCTGGCTTCTCCACACACTTACCCCCTTCACTCCTGAACTGCCAGTGCCCTGGCCCTCACTTTTTACTGGCAGCTCAAAACCTCATTGAGAAGAAAGCCAAGTCAGTACAGCCCTGTGTGATCTCCAGAGTTCTGTGTCCTTTGTCACACTCTAAGGGTTTCCGCCTTTCCATAGAGTCTTTCTTCTTTAGGAGTCGAATGGAGCAATTCAAGGATCAACCATAGATAAACACTGTTCTGTACTGGGAAAGTCTTGGTAAAGCTACTGTGCCTTCCCAAGACTAAGATGCCTGGCAGTGATGTATCCGTATGGTGGTAATAAAACTATGTTGCCAAGGAGACAAACTGGTAAACTCAGGATTTCAGCTGGGAATTCCCAGCTGGGAATTTCTGAGGATTCAGGGAAACCAGAAAAATGGTCTTGACCCATTTTGTCACCATAGAGATTCTTGCGCTTAAATGGCTGCAAGCTGTGGGGCAGATTTGGTGATCTTACCTGCACAGCTCCACCCCTCAACAAGCCTTCACCACTCAGTGGCCCCTTACCACTCAAGACAACTTGCATCTTCTTGGCATGGCCAGAAACTAAGGCTCTCGTTTCCTTATATCCTGGCTACACTGTGTCCCCTGTTCTTCATTCAGATCGTCTTCGATATAGTGGAGCCAGCTCTTCTGACATCGTTCTTCCAACTTCCTTCCTCTTTCCCTCAAAAAAATCTCTGTATTTTCTCTTTCCTTCTTGCTCACTGGAAAAGAAAGCCTCTTCCTTCTGCACCCCTTTGGCTCTGTCTCCTAGGTCACCTAGGTGAATTTTGATGTGTTTCTCTCCTACTTGTTCCTCGTACTTGGTTTGTTGGTTTTGTACCATGAATGCCTTTGGTCTTCACTCCTTCCTATTCCCAGACCTGTGGCTCTGGACTGGAGCAGTAGCCTCCATGTCAACTTACCCACTTCTTTTATTCCTGCCACTCTCTAGCCCTCTCGAAGGCTACATCCACCTTTCTATGGTGAGACCATCATGCTGTCCAAGCTGCTTCACTGTCTGGTAAGTAGATTCTTAACCCATCCTCAGCTAAGAAATC
>RJWT010019086.1:0-18572 GCA_004365215.1 Cuniculus paca
CTGTCTCAAAAAGACAAGGGCTGGGGATTTAGCTTAGTGGCCTAAGTGCCTGCCTGGCAAGTGCAAAGTCATGAGTTCAATCCCTGGTGCCGGGGTGGGGGGGGTTAGTACAAGCCTGCCATTACAATTTCCAACTGACCTATTTAATGTTTATGGGGGGCAAAAACCAAACCCTTCGAATACCTCTAATTTGTGCTACCAATCAGGATAAGATTTGGAATGTGTGAAGACTGAGTGACCTGATGGCCAGCATGACTTGCCTGGAACTTTCCCAGTTACAGCATTTAAAGTCCCAAGTCCTGGGAAACCACTTGGTCTCAGACTAATCAGGATGGCTGGGACCCGTATGAAGAAGCCCTCCAGCCCTAGAACCCAAGAACACATAATGCTTACTGGGTTTTAACCCCTAAGTCCCCATGAGGACGCTGAAAGGTCGTATAAAGAAACAGCAGCAAAGGTATTTACTAGTTCTTATTAGGCGGGGCTGATACCCCAGAGAAAGCTATAGCAAAGCTGTCAGGGGAGCACAGGGACAAGTCTAAAGACCAAGGGTCTCTGCGCTGTCTTACTTACATTTTAAGATTTTGGAAGTGAAGATTCTTTGCCTTGCCCCTCCCTCCCCCATTGTAAGGTAGAAATAGAAGATGAAAGCAAAGATGGACCTAGGTCTATGTGGAAGAAAAAGATACAGCTTTAGGGGCTCTGGCTGAGTTTAAGCTCATGGACACATGATGCAGAAGAGAGCCACATAAATGTCTTTTATTGCTGAGTGACTAATTAGTACACATGGCCTAATCTATACCCTGGAATGTTAATGGTATCTCTTCCCTGGGGGTGAACTAGGAGTGGGAGTGAAAGGACATAGAAACCCCTTTGCAACACAAGTCTAACAACAAAACCAATACAAGAGGCATGGAAATGTACCTGTGTGAGTATATGAAACCTCAACAGGAAATCAATTTGTAAAATCAAAGCTTATTTCAAAGTAACAGAAGCCTTTTTAGTTTCTTTAGTAGACAATTTATTTTGATAAACTTGCTCAATAACAAAAATACAAGTGAAGAAAATTATGTTCATTTTATACAGTTGTATTAACAATTGTTTTGAAATTATTAATTGAAAAATGTTATAACCAATTAGAAAACAATTCTTAATAAAGTTGGGATAATATACAGACCTTGATCACAAACTTTAAAATCTCTTGAGGTGATACAACTAAAAGTTCTGTGTAGGAAGTTCTCCCTACACAGGCCACTTTTTTCCTTCATATATTTTTATCCTTCAAGTTTTCTGAATGACAGCTGTTCTGAATTGTGAATGCAAATTTAATTTTTAAAAGAAGATCAAAGTGGGTTGATAAAACAGTTACTACAATCAGCGTAACTTGTGGCCAGTAGTCTTTTAATAAAGACAAAATAAATGCAACATGTTCTTCCTTTGAAGTTCACGATGCAAAATAATAGCTAAGTATATATCCAAAGTTAGTTTTCAATACTTTTTTCGGACTTTTTCTCTGAGTCAACAGATTGTTTGTCACCAGGACTATTATCATTTCACTTAAGAGACTAAACAGTGAATTCAGAGAACAAGTGGAGATATCGAAGCTTTAGGCAAAAGGGTGAAAACCATTAAGAGTGTTTTGGTCATCTAGAACATCAAGGAAATAAAGACATCTTTTGAAAACAAATGAAACAAAATAAGTTTGTAACAGGTGGAAGAGTCAGAAAAACTACATACACACATTAACAACATAGAACATGGATTACCTTTGGAAAGAATCATACGGAAATGTTTGCCTTTAATGAATTAAAGATTTTTTTGTTTACAGATATTCAGGCATGTTCAATAGGAGCTTCCAAAAATTTCAAACTAATTCAGTCTTGTGCAAATAAAACCTAAAAATAGTTTTCAGCAGATTTTACAGTGATATTCTTAGGTATGAGAAGAATGCACACTCTAAAAACAATGTACCAGACAAAAGTTTGACAAATGATTGCACCATAAAACAGTGTTTTATATACAGTTTACAAGATATGGTTTCCTGCTATAAATTAATACTGCACTATGTAGTACTTATAGTGACCTTTTTAAAAGCAACTGCTGACAGTTGGCTATCTTTTCACTTACAGGATTTATAGACATTTATATGAATGAGCTGATTTCATTGTTTGGTCTGGAAGAGCACAAAGACTTGACCTCACATACTACTGGATGAGATGGTCTCAGTCCTGGGTTAGAGTGCTGAATGACTAGAGGGACTTCTCCCCTACAGCCTTTTATACACTGGACCGGCAAGACAGTGATGAAAGTAAAGACAATAGTATGGTTTGGGTAACAGATACAAATAAACCCTTAAATTCTGTAGTCTTATATGCAATACCACTGTAAGTGAAAGAAGTAAACAGTGGGGAAATTCTTAGCAGCTGAGAAACTTTCTCTCCCCATGCTTATGATCCAGTTAAAAATATTCTGAGAAACTATTTACAATAAAATCCATCTTTTGGAAGAGAAAAGCTCTTGGTCGTATCATAAATTAATTTGAACAATACTTTGCAAACACTATCTTAGTGGTATAATGGTGATAACCAAAGCTTTCCTTCAGAATGATCCCTTTAATTGAGGACTAATCAATCACAACAGGAACTACAATTCCAAATGTCCACAGAACACATCTGGTGTATTCTTAGAATTGACTAGATGTCATAATACTTGGGGGCAAATGGTCTTCCTTGGATTTTTCAAGTTTTTTTTTTTTTTAACCTGGGGAAGGAAGGAAAAGTATAACATTTCCTTCAAATACTCAAGGAATGCACCACTGGGTAGTTTGAATCCTCCCCCTCCACTCCTCATTGAGCAGAAACATGGGGTTTTTACAATGAAATACTGTTATATTTACAGTCAGATATATGAGTATCAAACAAGCCAGTGTGAAACACATCCAGCTCTTCCATTTCATACTATGAATATCTGAGGAGGTAGCCCCATCCTCCAAGTATCTATTCTATAATTTGTAATTTAGCTTAAGAAACAGTGCATTCACTTCTGTTTGTGCGAAACATGGACTACACTGGACTCAACCTCTAATTAGTGACAGGGACATTTGGGTTGGCATGTCACTTCTGAAGAGAAATTATGTAGCTCTATTGCCATGAAACACCCTCCTACCCATATTTTAAACAGATTATCTGTAGTGTTCATCAGAAAAAACAACTAAGCATTGACATGAAGGCATGAAAATGTGGAGAAGAGAAATACTATATTTTGAAAGTACTTATGAGTTCAAAGGTTAGCTGTAATGCTTTTTTTAGGAAAAAACAAAGCTGTGGGTTTAGCACAGCCTTTAATGTAAATGCAAAATTGTTAGCTTTTAGCAAACAAAGGCATGTAGCATATAAAGAAAATATTGTATTGCTCAAGTATTTGGTAAAAATATATTAATAATGCTGGCAGATAAAAAGAAATTTTAATTTTTTATGGCAGAGTGAAATCAGTATAAATAGCCAAAACAGCCCGATATTTGCTAGTGAACTTTGCAGTTATGTAAAGTTGTGTGCTTGAACACATAAAATGCATTACTAATGTAACAGACCCAAGCCAGTAGAAAAAAAGAATCTCTATACAATAGACAACAGTTGCCAATAATTTAAATAGTGTCAGATCCCCCAAATTATAAGGTTTGACATGATCTTACTTTCTACTATCATATACAAATAAATTAACCCTAGAAAGAATTTTTAGCTTAACTTAAAATTGCACCTAGAAAGGTATGGAATTATCTGTACCTATTACAAAAACCTGTTAAAATCAAGGGCTGCTACAAAGAATGAGGTAAACTGAAGACTCTCTCCACTATGCGGCCTTCAGATAAATGGCTTGTTTTCTATTGAGTTCTAGGTTTGCACACCACAGTGTTTTGCTAGCAAAGCATTCAGAATTCTCTTCCAAGAACTGTTTGCATGTGTGCGTATATAAATTTACACACACATACACACACACACATATATACACACTGTATACGGCATCAGCAAAATATATATATTATATATATTTATATAAATATAAGGAAGATTTCCCCCACCCACCCCAAACAACATGTCTTTAGTGTTTGATTTCTCTTTTCTTGTTTTGTATACAGAAATTAGGGAACTTCAGAATTTTTACATATATCTTAGCAAACAAGTTCTGATCTATTGGCTTTTCGGTACAGTAATGCAACGGCAATTCATTCCAGTACCAAAGGCTTAAACCATTACAAGGAAGTAGTGAATACTATTATCTTAGGAGGTGAGGCCAGCCCCACATGAACTTCTCTTGCATCCCCTCTGGTCCACCATGACTCATAAATACCTAGACTTTTTTTTTTTTTCCTCAAATGAATCATTAGACATTAAAAATGGAACAACAGAGTCACAAAGGGCCACATGCTTTTCAGTATAAAGCATTCTCCTTCACTAAGTTGCTATCACAGTGCAGACTGACTGCCTGAATATGCTCAGGAGATTTAGTCAATATTGTCTGTATTTGGTTATGGAAAAGGCTCTCCTCATTTTTTTCTAAAATCGAAAGTGCATAGTGAGAACAAATCAAAGAATTTTTTTCAACATCAGTTTCATCTAAGCATCTTCCTATGAGAGGATTACTCAGATGCCTTGTCTTTGTCCTCCCACCCTCTTTAAAAAAAAAACAAAAAAAAAAACAGTCAAGCAGTTTAGACATTCATCAGCCTGGTAAACAAACTTTGCCAGCAAATAGAAGTCCTACTATTGTAAAGAAAATTGATAAGACAAAAAGTACATATGATGACCCAACTACTGTGTTGTTGGGTAATTTATAAGGTTGACCTCCGACTTCATTGATGTAAAATCCTATTGGGAATATTAGGGCAGCCATACAGAAAAGGATCACTGAAAAACAAACCAAAACATAACATTAGTAACATGGTTTGGTGATTAAAAAAACAGAAAATCTGCCACAAAAGAAGTTTATAGGAGGTATTGTACATTAATAACAAGACTAACCCTATTAAAATATGGACCACTCGTCAAAAGATTTGCATATATTACAGGTCTTATAATATCACTGACACCGAACTGAATACAATAAAAGTTGGGTTAGCCCTGTATATAAGGATCACTTTGAATTGTCAGCATTAAGAAAAGTCAAATCTGCTAAGTATTCATGTATACTATTCATAACCAGTTAAGATTAGTAATTAAGAAAGAACACTGGCTAGAGCCGGGTGTGGAGGCTCACGCCTATAATCCCAGCACTCGGGAGGCCGAGACAGGAGGATTGTTACAAGTTCGAGACCAGCCTGGGCTACAAAGTGAGCTCAAGGCCAGCCTGAACAGCATAGTGAGACCCTGCATCAAAAAGACAAGGGCCAGGGATTTAGTTCAGTGGCGTAAGTGCCTGCCTGGCAAGCACGAGGTAGTGAGTTCAATCCTTGGTGCCGCGAAAGAACATGGGCTAGAACCAAGGCTACATTCTAGCCCTGCTACTTACTAAACTGTAACTGCAGGCCTCTAGTTCCTTTCTGAAAAAAGGGCAAATATCAGAGGATATTTCAAATCTCTAGTATGGTGCCAAGTTGATAGGAAGTGCCAAATAAATGCTGCACGCTATTACCATCATAGTTATTATTCTGCCAGTTGTCCTTTTGCTATTTGTGAGGAACTAGAAAAAAGGTACGTAAAAATAAGGGGTTTTGTTTGTTTGTTTTTGTTTGGGAGGCAGGGTCTCACTATGTAGTTCAGGCTTGGTTTGAACTCACTATGTAGTCAGGCTGGTCTCAAACTTGCCATCCTCCTGCCTCAGCCTCCTGAGTGCTGGGATTACAGGTGTGTGCTACCACACCTGGCTAGTATCATTTATTTTACTATAAATCAGCTACAAGAAAAAATATTAGATCTTTGGGATGATTATTAGCAAACTGACTGAGTGGTTATCTCATTTCTTTCATATTTATGAATACATGGAAATACTAAAGTGTGGAAGATAAGAAAACCTGTTTTATATATGAATACAGTAAAATTTATTATTTGCTAAAATGTTTCTAGAAAAATACCAGTGTGGGTAGAAGTAATTCTACAGTCTAATCCTTTAGCAAATAGTATGCTCCCTTGTGTTAACAAAGAAAAGCTCTTCTCAGTAAACAAAGACTCCCTACAGATAGGCTAGCATTTGTAAGAAAATATTTTTGGTTTTTGAAGACATATGGTTCAAATGTTCAATCCTTTCACATTTCTGTGGTGCAAAAATAATTCCCTCAGTATAGATTTTTAGTCACTGCATATGAAGAGTTGAAGCTTTCCATTATTAATTCAATGAGAAATCTTTTCAAATTAAATCTACCTTAGTGGATAAACACATCAGCTGACATAGTCTGTACATTTTTGTGTGTATATTAATCAGTCAATAGAATTTAACATAGGAATCCTTAAAAAGCCAATTATAAATCCTTTCCTAGATGCAATTCCTTCAATAATATATTAAAAAGTAACATTTACTTAAGTAATATACCACTTAAGAAATGTAACAGCATTCTGCTTTGTACCATTTAGTTAGATTTTATGCTATACATAGATAGTATTTCATTTCGGGCAAAATGATCCAAAAAAATATCACATATGTGAACTTGGAGTCTTTAAGATACCTACTAGAGAACAAACGAAAAATTCAAATGTTAAATTTTATTAGTTTTTGGCCTTTCTGTTGTGTAGTTAGCAGCAAACAACTTTATGAGTGTTAAAGCCCACTTATCAGTGCTATCGCTAATTGTAATGGTTCTTACGGCTTTGTACAGTTCAGTGAATAAAATACAACCAAAATTTAGGCAGCCATCGACAAGCTAATAAAAAAACAAGAAGGCCAGGCATGATGGTGTAAGCCTGAAATCCCAGCACTCTGGGATGCTAAGGCAGGTAGATCGCAAGTTTGAGGCCAGCGTGGGCAACTTAGTGAGACCCTGTCTCAAAATAAAAAAGGACACAGGGATGTAGCTCAGTGCAAAGGCCCTGGGTTTAATCCCTAGCCTAACAACAAAACAACTTTTTCTAAAGGTTGACTAGCTCAAGAAACACTACAATAATTTAGAAGAAAATGCTGAAGAGATACGCATTAAATTTGTTCATTCTGTTAATTGGTGTGTGTGAGCAACTGTGTGTTTATTTTCTACTGTATCTATCGTGGAGTGCTCATTTAGTGACTATGGTTAGAATTTAATATTCTCAAAAAGTTAAATAAATTCCAGATTTCATTAGAAAAGCCTAATCAGTGTTATGGAAGCAATGAACCCCTATTCATTCTAACACTGGTTTTAAATCATGGGAATTACATTCTCTATGCTTCCTGGGGAACAGATTTAAAGGAGGTGGATGACTCTCTGAAGCTACTGAGAATTATGTAGATACAGTACTTTAGCTCTTAAAATATTACTAACATCGGTATGTATTGCCTAAATAAGCTTGTGAAGATGTAACTTCATATCCTCTATGGCACAGATTATTAGCGCTAAGAGTGAGAAATCAGGAATACTGGTACTGGTAGACATGGCATTAAGACAGAGTAGCAAAGGGAAGAACAGGTTTGAACTTAAAGAAGAGGACTCATTTTCGTTTCTTTCACCCCCACAGGCAAGATCCGTCATGAGACTCTGCTTTGAGATGTATTTCATCAAGGTACATAGCCATTTGAGATAACTGCAAGTTATTACAAAAAGTGCAGCCTAACTGGAATAGAAATACATACAGTACAGTAAATCTTCAAGGGCTGAAAGGGATCATTAGGGGGAGCCCAATTCCTCTCACAACCGTCACCCCAGAAGACTAGTTGTGATAACAAAAACAATATTTAAGGAAATGAAGAAGAGTAAAGCAGCTCTATGCCTGCTTAAAGTCAACCCTAAAATATATTTAAAAATAAAAAGTACAGAATAGTGTAAAAATGTTTGTGTAAATACATGAGACACACAGATGTATGTGTGTATTCCCTATAAGGAATACTTCTGGTAGTAAATTTCAGAAACTAGTTTAATAGTGATTGAATGGCTGGGTGACAAGGCCACAAAGGAGACTTTTTACTTTGGCTGCCCTTTCAGAGACTTTGAATTAATTGCGTATCACATACACACATCATTTCTAAAAGTTAGCTTAACAAAATAGAAAAATATATTGCATTTGGGATTGATTATACATACTTTAATATTTTCTGCTGAAGGAAAATGAACTACACAGATAACACTACTTCTCTCCCTTTCCTGGGTCAGGTGAACCAGCAGCTCATGGGTCCTTACGCATGCTTTGGCTCAGACGACTTTGCTAAATTAGTTTAGATTTCTGGTATTCAGAGCATATGCACTTCCCAAATTTCAACTAAATGCAGACACTAACTCCTTTCATATTATTTTATTCTTTAAAGAGTGAAATCCTCCAGGTAAGTGATATGTGTCTATGAATAAAAGATACAGAATTATATCCTCTTTAAACTCATTGGTACTCTTCAGCTGCCTTGTCTTCGTAACTACCTCTAGCCCTTATTCTCTAGGGAAAAAACTCTCAGGAGGTCTCCTTGACAGAGGAAAGATCATCAACTTGTTTCACATTGCTCAACAAGGGTGCAAAAGCATTTTATATCAAATTCAACTCGCTAGATCTAAATTTTAAAATTAAGGAGTGTAGAGAGAAAAATAAAACAATAGAGCCAGAAATACACATGAAAGAGAAAGTTTCACAGAAAGTTAGAAAGAAACAGAAACTCTTAAGGGAGTATTACTATCCTACAACCTTCAAGATAAACTGAGTTTTAACATTAACAGGGATAATGAGCTTATACTTTAATCATACTAATTCTAAATAAAAATGTCAAGTGAAAATAAGCTGTGCTATAATACCTAGTTTTAGAAGCTTAGGCAAGTAAGATTTTGAGACACTGATTTGGAAGCTATGTCTCATAGTATGTGGCACAGGTACTGTCATCCCATTTCTTTAGAACAAGATTTCTCAACAGAGGCAGTATGGTCATTTGGGGCCAGATAACTCTTCATTGTGGGGAGTTGTCCTGTACATGTGGAGGATGGTTAGCAACACTTACTGTTGCCCCTACACACTAGACCAGTGGCTAGTGACACCTGTGACTACCAAAATATTCTTCATATGTTGCCAAATGTCCCCCAGGGTACAAAATTGCTTTAGAGAGAAAGAAGTAAAAAATCCAAATTATAGAAATATCTTTTCTTTGTGTATTTAAGTTTTTGTTTAACTTGGGATAAGCTTACTTTCCAATTTGGCAAAGTGTAAGAGATTGTATAATATATAAATTTACCATACCATTGGGTATAGTCTAAGGGAGTAAGAAATGTTGATAAACAATTATTAAATAACCAAACATGTTGTTGATTCTTTAATGGTCATACAATACACAACACAAACTCAAAATCAATATTAAGTATCAATTCACCACCTTCATTTAATTTATATTTTTAATTTTTCTAGATTTATCTTTATTTTGATAGAAGACACCAATACCTTCATGAAGACTCAGGTTAGTGATAGCTCCTGAGTCACAAATCTGAAATAACTTATGTCACAATGTGACAAAAAATAAGATTCATTAAAATAGCAATTCATACAAAGCAATTCAAAATTCATAAATTAAATTGTGAATGTCCTGGTCTTGTAGGAAGTTTTGAAGAATTGATGGGACTGTGAAGAGTTTATCTCACGGGCATATGCAAAATGATGCTCTTTGATGAGTATGCAGTCTTTGTTACTGATTCTTGATTATCTTCATAAACAAAGCAGTGTGTGTGCCTTCTAGAGAATGCAGAAGCACAGGTTACTTACTTCCAGTGAATGCTATCCAACGAGCATATTTTGTAGCTTCTCTTCGCCAGTGGGAAGCCACCAGCAAACCACATGTGACAGTCAATGAAATGATTCCCATGATGATAAAAAACAGTGTGGTGACCCACTCGGGGGGAAGTCGGGGAGGGATGCATGTTCGGTCTCGTCCATGGATTGTTTGACACTGTCGCACAAGGCCCACAGTGAGTGCTCCTGGGAAGATGCAAAAGGTGGGAACAGTTTAGTGAGTCTAGCACACTCAGTGACTATTTCCCACTACCACCTCTGTTATGCTTTGTGTCTGGATATCCCCCCAAAGCATCACTAGGTCAAGGAGAGTGGGTCTTTCAAAGGTGGCTGAATCTAGCATTTGGGATTTGTTCATTGTCTAGTGCTGGGATTAGCAGTAAGAGTGCTATACCCGCTCTGGGGTGGTTAGCCTGCATACAATATGTGAGGAAAAGAGGCTTGCTCCTCCTCCTTTTTGCCTTTTGTTCATCGATTTGGCTGCTGGTATCAGCCACAGAGCCAGGAATAGTTGCCCGTTAGCCATGCCACCCTGCCTTGGAGCCAGCTGATTATGGACTGAAACCTCCACAAACTGTGAGCTAAATAAACCTTCTGTTTCTTCATTTTGAGTGTCAGGTAATTTTGTCTCAGCAATGAAAGAAAAGTAACCAGGACAGCTCCTTACTTCAGTCTTTAAATCTTGTCTGTTTGTGGGTCATTTAAGTACTTAACTCCAGAGTCCTATTCTTAAGCATTCTGCTGTCATTCACCATGTAGCAGTACCTGGCATAATATACACAGTGAACTTCAAAAACGAAAAAACCCCAAAACCTTACAGAAGCCACAAAACACAGATAAAAGGCAGTTAACTCAGTTATTCATTAAATACTTTTCTGAGTACTTCTGTCTGGCACTGCCCTAGACAATGAACAAGATAGATGAGGTTCCTGCCTTCATGGAATCTGCAAACTATCAGAAAGAACTGACTTTTCTATTCTCAGATTCAAGACTCAGTGTATATTACTTTTGATTGAGGAGAGGGAAAGGTTTTTTAGGAAACTGAAAAACTTGAAACATGCCTAATCACAATATATAAATAAGATTAAATATCAGGTTAAATACTAGAAGTGATAAGTTCATCAAAGTTAAAGGATCCAGGTCACCAATTTTCATACAATGTATAAATGTTCATATTGCCAAATCATTACTGGTATGCTTCAACAGAAAAGCACAAAGGCAAATTACAATGGTAATTTTTAAAGTTCCCCCCTCTGTATTTAAATAACACAAATGAATTTTGTAAAAACAAGAGCTGTTATTCCATAAGCACATTCTCTTGTTAAACCCAAGGAACCAGGGCTGGGGATGTGGCTCAGCGATGCAGTTCTTGCCTTGCATGCACAAGGCCCTGGGTTTGATCCTCAACACCACAAGAAAAAACTCAAAAAACAAACCAAACAAACCCAAGGAACCTGTCAATCAAACTGGGGTGAATTAATTTACAGAAATCCAAATCAAAGAGGTAAAGAGTATTTTCTCCTCTTTCTCAATAAGAATAAAATGCAACAGGAACTGCAGATAGGAAAACAGTTACCAAAAGTACAAGAGCAGAAATTTCTGCAACCCCTGAAAACACAACAGATTTCTGCATTTTATTGTGTATGTGTATGTGTGCGCAGGGGGGTTGTCTTATTTTGGTCTGCATTATAGTCTCAATATAAACACAAAAATCATAGAGACACTGACATCAATATCATACTGCTTGCCATGAGTAAGTGTCTTCTGTGAAGTCAGCCAGTAAAATTCCTAGAAGTTGCTTTGGTAGAGAAGCAGACTAGGGCTGGGTTTGTCAGTATAGATGTATGTGTGCATAGGCAAGGCTACCGGAGGGACCTGTTTTGTGTTAGTTGTACTTTGCCAATGATACATTGTTAGAAATAAAGCAATGTGTTAAAAGAAAGTGAGGCAAAAAATCAGACCTGCTCTCAAAATTAAGTCTTTTTTTCCCTCCTAATGTGAAATCTGACCATAACTGTAAGTAGAATGAAACAAGTTGAACTTTTTCTCCCAAATATCTAATAATGAGGCCCACCTGGCAATTCCAGCACAGGTACAAATAGCATTATAATTATGGGGTTGTCACAGGCAGGATGAGGCAGATGGTACGAAGTGTACAAATCTTCATATAAAGCCATTCAGTGTGGCTCCCACCTGCTGCTTGGAGCTGAGTAATTTTATAGGCCAAATAGAGGTATGTCAAGTGAAAATATCTGATATTTTTGTTAATCTTTCAAATTTCATGGTAAGTGCCTGAAACCAGAAGAGGGGATAAGCAGGTATCAAGGAGCTGCAAAATTTTTCTTAAACTGAAACACTAGAAAGTTTCCTTCAAGAGATTACTTGAGGGGAAGGAGTGTCTTATTGTTACAGTGCATTTACTGTAATTTTGGAAATAAAGAAGGCATTCATAGCCGTGTCGAAGAATTTCCAAGCAGGAAACTAGTCCTGATCATTCAGGAAAGACTTGCAACAAATTACTCTTATAGTCAATGTTCATTTATAAAAGCTATAATTGCTACAAGAATATGGACTACAGACAATGAAAGACCCTCTGACAAAATGCAATATTGCAGATTCCTATTATAGAAGCAACTTTTTTCATAACATACAAATAAGGTTCCACTGGTAACTATATAATATCGACTGGACTTAGATTTACATTTGAGAATTATGTTTGAGAGGCAAATACTAAGAACTGTAGGACCAGGGATATAGCTCAGTGGCATAAGCACCCACCTGGCAGGTGCGAGGTCCTGAGTTTGATTTCAGGTACAAAAAAACAAAAACAAAAACCTGTAGATTTATTAAATCATAATTAAAATAGCTCTCCTTGAAAAATTACTGAGAATCTTTCCATTGTTCCTCTTTCTTGGGTTATGGACATGATGAGGAACATAAAGGATGAAACTTAATCTTCTACCACTAAGCTTTCTGAACAGGTTTTTTTTCTTCTTCTGGCCTGACTATAAACGGAACAAGTAAGGAAATGAAAATTATAGATACCTTCTACAAACCAACTGGAAATAACCTGACAGATGTTTGGGTTTGAACAAACTATGTTCCTGTATTTACAAAATTCCTTTTCACAACAAATCAAGAGTTCAGTAGTTCTATCCTGGAAGGAAAGGAGAGCTAATTCTAATTGACAACCAGAAGATATACTGCAAATAAGAATATCAACATGCAAAATGTTTTATTGTGGACTAGGTGTGTAGCCTAAGGGTAGAGGATGTGCTTAGTACGCATTCGGGCCCTGGGTTCAATCCCCAGCAGCACCCCCTCCACCAAATGAGTTTCAATCATGTTTAACACTACTATAGTAGTCAGACACTCCAAAACTAATATGCTACCTGAAAGGTTTCTGTCCATTACAGCAGTGGTGTAGCCGGACCACCAGCCCCTCCCTCCCTGATTACAGGTTCCTCCTAATTACCAGAATTCCCACGTCACCAGTGCCCACCCCCAAGTGCCATCCCCTCTCATTTGGAATACTTTAAAAGCCCACTGCAGACTGCACCTCGGGAGGGGAAATTCGTTAAGCCACCTAGGCAGAACGTTTTTCCCTCCGCGTCCTCAACCCCTCCCCCAATAAATTCTTCCCTTGGATAAAGCCTGCTTTTCCACTGCGCAGAGTACTCTAACTTCTGTTTCTCTGCGCCGCTCTTAAAAAAACCTAACACTACCTACTTTTAGGAAAAATAGGTTTTACTTAAATATATCATAACAGGGCTAGAACAAATAATGGTCAAGATTTGTTAAAATTCATTTCCTACAATAAGACTCTTAAATCAACAAAATTTGTATCACAGCCATACATTTTCCTTAAGCTAACTGGAGGAATCTGCAAGGGTAACCGTGCTGCTACTAATCTTGTAAATTCAGGTAGTGTTAGTACCTACACATTCATTTTCTGCCCGTAGATTGAAATCCGTCCCTTTGATGGTCAAAGTTTTTTACTTTAAATTTTCTTAACACATTTGTATCACAGAATCCAGCCCCGCCCTTGTTTTTTTTTTTTTTTTAAGACAGGGTCTTGCTATGTAGCGCAGGCTGGCCTTGAACTATGGAGCCCAGATTGGCCTCAAACTTGCAGTGACCCTCCTGTCTCAGCCTCCCGAGTGCTGGGATTACAGACGTGCACCATCACTCCTGACATGCCCTTGATTATAAATGGTAGTTTTTTTCTTGTGTGTGTGTGCGTGTGAGACATGCTAGGTATTGAACCCAGGCCCTTGCACATGCTAAGATCCTCAGCTAAAAGGCTCAAAAATAGCTTCTTTTTACTTAAGACAGAAATGTGAACTTTTCAGAGCAGTAATGTTATCTGCTAGTTCACTGGAGGCCCCCAAACTGGTCAACAGCAGTGAATATGAAGCAGTATCTAAAAAGCACTTGGTGACTTTAAATGAATTAAAAACAAGCTAAATTTAAAACTGCATTGCATTGAGTAAGTTCTCTTGTAGAACTATCTTACTCAATGTGGGTTTCTGCAGCATACCCATATTAAGCACAGGCTCAGCCATTCACTAAGTTTTTGCCTAGCGGTCTTTTGCCTCTTGAAGGGCCCTGTAACTCATTCCCCAAACATCAATCTGTCTTTACCCTGCAGCTGTTTCCTAGGCAACCAATCCAGCCAAATAAAAGATTTACACACAATAGAAAAAAGGAATGAAAGCAGGAACTACAGCATCCCACATGTCTCCAGGGATCTCACCTGTATGTTATCAGCACAAAAGGAAAAGTCATAGTGAGGGTTACCTATTAAGTGGGGTATCTTAACTAAAGCAGCTTTTGATACTCATCATCTGTAGAGCTAGGCATTATGAAATGACTCAGTGCGCCAGTTGGAGCATGTCTGCTGCCACAGTGAGCACGATTACAAGGTTTGTCATCACTACATGCAAAATCAGTGTCACGAAAATCTGCAACCCAGGGAACATAAAGCAGAGAGGCACACAACCACCAGAGCCTGTCAAAAGCAAATCAAATTTTGTACTGTAAATGTGTACTAATAAAAATAAGAATTTTAAAAAAGAGCAAATCATGCCAAAGTGCTCACCAGGCTGGCCAGTGAGCTCTGGCACATAGGGGTTAGACCTGAGCAATATGGTGATGTTAAAATTTGTGGTTCAGGCTTGGGTGTAATAATGATAGAATGGTGGCATGCACAAGGTCCTGGGTTCAATCCCAAAAAGAATGACTTCTCACATGTCCCCTTTAAGGTTTCTTCTACTCACAATGCCTTCTTCTCAGGGAGCTTCCCCTATTACTTCTAGGTATACAGATCTGACCTCATAATCTTGGCCACTGATATAGCCTTCTACTTTCTCTCCCTAGACAAAAATCTGTTCATTTTGTGGATTAGAAATCAAACAAAAATGCTTCACCAGGGCTGGGGATATAGCTCAATGGCACAGTGCCTGCCTGGCAAGCACAAGGTCTTGAATTTAATTCCTGGTACCAAAAAAAAAAAAAAAAAAAAGCTTCACCACAAATGTCTTAATGATTGATAAAAGTTTAACGAAGCGCTCCTTCCACAGGCATTTGTATTCAAGCAAGGCACAGTATTCCAATTTAATTAAAAATATGGAATTTCACATTTTAGTAGTAGGTTGGCTCAACGAATTTAGGAGAACTGGGGACAGGTAAAAATAGGAGGGGACTGGGAAGAGGGAGGGCCCCAATGTAGGTGACAATATCTTCCTAGTTAATCTCATCCTGGCAGCTCGTACTTTGGATGAGTAGATGCACAACACAAAAAAGAACAGCCTAAAAGGTAATGTGAATCTATCTTTACATACTTAATTTTTTCCTTCAGAAATAAAGGTAGTAGTATGATTTTTATCTGCTACGATTTCTGCATCCTTTCTTAGGGCACAGGTGCTTATAAATAGTAAACTGGCCCAAAAGAGTGAACAGGTAAAACAAAAAACCTGAATGAGCCACACACGGGCACTGAAAATCTGAGTACCATAATCTGAGGCTATGCACTAGGGTTCCCCATAGTGGCATCAAGGCATCTCATTACCTCTTCTCTTATAATCCCTCAACAGTACATGTAGTTGTCAACCCCTATACTCTATCCCCTTCCAGCAAGTTCCTATTTTCGTCACTTCTTCCCTGTCTAGCCTAAAATCCTGGATCCATTTTAAATTTTGTCTTTGTTGCATTCAACTCCATGATGCTGAATGCTGATGGAGAAAATCACGTATCAGAGGAGAGGGCTGCCACTGTAAATTCCTAAATTTTCATCTCAGGACCATCACTGCTGTTCAGAAATTACCTGCATTTCCACAATTCCGTGCTTCTCCATTGTTGGCTATGACTTTTCCAAGTGTCCTACATTCTCCCGACCATTCTCCAGTATCAGAACCATCTATACTACTCACATTCACTAGGTAGCAAAATCTACCACTACTTGGGAAAAAAGAGGTCACAAGCCTGCAACTCAACTGTCCACTATGAAATTTATGAATTTATCTGCACACATTCGTTCACACCTCCTACTGTTTGTTGGGTTTTGAATCCCACCCTCTCACTTCCTTCGGGATGCTGCCGAATTTATTATTTGATTTTTCTTCTCATGTCTATCTGAGTCTCAAAAATGTTTGAATGTGTTTAAATCTCCCTGTCACAGCAAAGCCTACCCCAGTATTCCACACTGTCCTCCACGGTATCCCGTTCTGTGTGTCTGTCCTGCTCTGCCAAAGTGCCCCTGCCTATAGCCTTGTCAAGATTTCCTGCCCTCACTTCCCAGAGGCTCTTTCACTTCTCCTACTGTGTAGCTTGGCTTTTGCCCCAGTCACCTCACTGAAACAGCCTTTGTTGCTGGAGTCTTTGCTGACACTAATGGGTATTTCTAAGCTCTTGTCATAACTTTCAGCAGCACTTGATGTCACCACTTCTTCAAACATATTTCTTTTGATTTTGGTGACTCCATGTTGCATTGGTTTTTCCCACTGTCTCTTTAGTTTCTTCTCTTTTATCACATTTTCTTCCTCTGCTGTTCATTAATAATATTTGATGCTTTGTTTTATTTTGTTTTGTTTTCTGAGACAAGGTCTCGCTATGTATGTAATCAGGCTGGTCTTGAACTAGACTATGTAATCCAGGCTGGCCCCAAACTTGTGGAGAGTCTCCTGCCTCAGCCTCTTGAGTGCTCGGATTATGGGCATGTGCCATCACATTGGGAAGTATTTGATTTTGAAGGGGTCTCCCTTGAATCTCACTCTTCTGCATACATTCCCTTCTAAGTCCAAACTCTAAAATAGCCTACAAGGGTCTGGAAGATATTGCTCCTATTTTTTCTACAGTTTTTCCTTTAATTTTCATGCTCAGTGTTCAAATTCTTAATTTTAAACTCATGTACATCTATATATTCCTCATATGATACACAGACACACACGAGGCCTTCATATATGTTGTTCCTTGTACCTAAAGTACTCCAAACCTCTTCCAGTGGCTACTACCTATGCTTATAATTATAACTGCAGCTTAGAAATCACTCCCGGGACATTTTCTTTGACAAGGTCTTAAACCCTCATTCTGGATCAGGTACTAGTCTTCTGCTTCCTTGGCTCCTATCAAAGCAAGAAAACTATCTATTGAACCTGAGGGGGTGGTGGGACTGCTAAATGTGTAGCCAGTGAGCCAGAAGTACAGGTAACCTGGGAACGCCCTGAACCTGCAGCAGCCTCTCAATCAGGGGCAGTGTTGTGGAGGACTGACTCCTTAACCTATGGGGTCCAAACACTAATTCCAGGTGCTTTATGTAGGAACTGAAGTGCACTGCAGGGCCCTCATTTGGAGTTGAAACAGAATACAAATCTGTACGGAACATCCATAGCAGTGTTATTCATAATAACCCAAAGTGGTAACAACCCAAACATCCATCAATTGATAAATGGATAAAATGTGGCACAGTGACACAATGAAATATTTTGCAGCAGTTCTAAAAATGAAGTGCCGATACATGCTACAACATAGACAAACAATGCTAAGTGAGAGAAGCCAGACGTAAACAGTTATATGTAGTAAGAATCTTAGTATAAAATGTTCAGAACAGGCAAATTCAGAGGCAAAAAGTATATTAATGATTGCCAGTGGACAGGGAAGGATGAATTAGGAAGTATGGGGGGCTCTTTTTTTCAAGGGATGATATAAATAGTCTGTAATTAAGTATTGGTGATTGTTGTAAAATATTATGAGTCTACTAAAAATCACTGAATTGTGTACTCTAAAATGATGAATTTTATTTTAAAAGGAAACAAAAGGTCTGTACTTATCATCAAATCAAATTCAACAGTATACTAAAAACTTTATTCTAATATAGTTCGTTTCTTCTTTGCCTTGGTACTATTATCAGTCAAATCATATCTTTATGTAATATAAATCCCTTAACAGAGTTTTATAATTGCTTTCTTATTTAAAAAAGAAAAGATACAAATAAAAAACCATACCGACATTTACATTTACTTATGTATTTATCTTTACCAATATTCTTTATTTCCTTGTAAAAATAGTGTCTATGTATTTTAGTGTCTATGTATTTGAAAACATCATTTACTATTTCTTACTCTTCTTCCTTCTCTTCCTTCCCTCCCTTCTTTGTACTGGACCTTTACACTAAGCTATAACTACAGCCCTTTTTTTTTTTTTTTT
>RJWT010019087.1:0-18580 GCA_004365215.1 Cuniculus paca
TTGGAAGTGTTTAACTTTTCATTTTTACAGAGGCTCACAGCTAACAGTTTGCCTTAAATCTCAGAGGAGACTTGGGACTTGGATTTTTCAGCAGTGCTGAAACTGTTAGGACTTTGACAACTCTTAAAAATGAACTAAAATGCCTTTTACATGAATGTACATGAGTCTTTGGAGGACCAGGGAAGGAATGTTATGGCTTGTGAATTTTCAACTATAAATAAAAACTGTAAAATAGGGAAAGTGGAAATGATTAGTCCTTTTGTATCAGGACTAAAATATTATAGGAACCAAGTGGTTCACTGGAGGTTAACATGGAAATTAGAAGCATATTTGAAAATACCTACCAGATCCTTCAACCTAACTGATTTTTACTACATTTAATTTAGTACGACTGTCATAAGAGACCATTTCTCAATAAAATAAAATAAAATAAAATAAAATAAAATAAAATAAAACAAAATAAAATGCTAAAATATCCCTGGCTCAATTACATGTGGAGAAAGAAAGAAACAAAGTGTAAGGAAGAAAGGAAGGAATAAAGAAAGAAGGAAATCTAATTAAAATGGATGAAGCATTTGAACATACATTTCTTCAAAGTGAGTACACAAATGAACAAGGAATGTATCAAAGTAATACTAATTTCTCCCAATTCATTTGGGAGAGCAAGGTAAAGATACAATAAAACACCAGATCAAATATACTACAGTGACTAAAATAAAAATGGCAGATGAAAACAAGTATCAACGACGATGTAGATAAATTTGCTCTTTTATTGTCCTTTGAGATGTAAAATGGTGTGGTAATTTTGGAAAAATATAAGATTTCCTTAAACAGTTAAATACAGAGTTAAAATGACTCTCAGATTGTATGATACATATACTCTAAAAAAGTAAATGATTTGCTATTTTGATTTTAGTATATCCTAGTGGAATACTTTTGATGGTAGAGTACACTGGAGAGCTTTTCCCAATGGACAAGAGTAGTTACTAAGCACAGACAAAGAAGAAAATAGATGTTCCTACTTTGTTGTCACATTGCTTTCTCAGTCTAATTAATAATAGAATTCCTACTGGCTTTCAGAAATGTGTGAATTAAGTGATATATGATATGTCCAAGTGCTGAATAAATTATATGTCATTTTAGCTCAAGAAGATACGTACAGAAAAGATTGAAGGTAACAATCAGGAGATTCTTTGGTCTTTTAGGTTTAAACTGCTGTTTAGATAATCTTTGTGAGATGTCATCATATCATATCAACATATTTGATAATCTTGCAGAGCCAGGTTGGACTTTGGGTACTTTACAAAATCATGTTTTGTGACTTGACAATGGTATGGAAAACAGGGACTAAAATACTAAACTTGAACAATGAATCATTAAAATAAATATCAATAAAGATGATATAAATATAAGATTAATTCAAATGGTGAAATTACTTTTGTGTTTGTGAAATTGTGGGCACGGAACACAGTGCTTTGTAGATGGTTGGTAACCATCCTGCCACTGAGCTACAGCTCCAGGAATTAATTTTAATCCTCAATGTTTATATCATATAGAGAATGCAGACACTGAGTAATTCAAGAAAAATGATGAAGAGAAGGAATGGACACTTCTAGCCTTTTGGCTGGAAAACAACACTGTTCCTCCTTCCTATAATCTCCTCAGGTACACAGAGAATGTACGCCTTGGTATTGCATCTCCCAGAAACTTTGAAAGCAGTACCAGGGTTTACAAGCTGCCAAAGAGAGCATGTGCTTGAGATTTGGAAGAAATCAGGAGTTATTTTCTTGCTCCAGCTGTGGTCAGCAAAGGAGTGAGTTTCAGTTAATGTAATGATTCACAGCAGTCACAATATATTAGCCTGAAAATCACTCCTCTCAATTCTTAGTCACTTTTCTCCATGAGCAGTTAAATAAAATATTGAACAATCTATTTTAACTGCATTTTAATTGTGTGTGGCATTTATTTTTGGAATACTGTTGTGATATCCTGATAGGATATGTATTAATATATGTATATTCATTAGTCTTTACTAATTTCAGGTTATCTATTTAAGAGACTCTTAATAATTTGAAGTTACATATTAAAATTATTTTAACAAGTCTGTAATTTATTTATGTAGTACCTGTTTACTATAACCCAACAATAAATATTACTTTATAATACAGAAATAACTTTGGGAGATGCTACTATGCTATTTTAAATTTTATAAATAGCACAACTATGAGCATGAAATATGGCTCACTATAAAACTTACATAGAAACACTAGACCTTCAACTCAAAACAAGTACCCACAAATGCTACTAAAGTGTTCAATTATTTCTTGCATATATTATGAACAAAGACAAAAATTTTAGACATTAGCTTGTGTTTTTTTGTCTTTATATGTCTGATTTTGCTACAAGCAATATGAAAGACAAATATCTCAGCATGTTAATTTTATATATCTTTTTTCAGCACCAAAACACAAATGGTTTTATTAAATTAAGAAAGTCCAAGATAAAGTCATGTGTCAGTCTCCACTTATAACTCAAATATGTAAACAAAGACAAGCTCAAAATTTATTATTAGAGCTCAAGTGTCTACAGTATATATCCCTAAAATGTGAATTTGAGTTGAAAATGTACATTTTATTATGTAAAATTGTAGTTATCATAGCTTTCCAGTTGCTACTCAATGTTTTTGCAAGCATTGTTTTTAATGTTAAAACACATTTTAAGAGATCTTACAAGTATTTCAAAATCTACCACTAACATGCTGCTTCATAGCTCATTCAGTGGGGACAAGTAAGAGAAAGAATGATGTTTCATGAGATCAAATAAAGCATCATTTTAATAAAAAAGTATAGTAGTTAATCTAATCATTTAAGCGAATGAAAAATTTTTCTATAAAATGTTCAGTAAACATTATGTTGTCCATGAGGCATTTCTCCTTTTACTTCATCAAACTTGTTTAGAAGATAAAATTATTGAGTTAATTAATAACATTTTTAGAAACATATGCACCTTTCACATAGAAGGTAAGTTTAACTTTTACTGTACTGAGACTTGAAATGTCATTAAAATCTCTTTCAAGCAGAAGTCTGTGCTTAGTTATAGACTGTATTCTCTCCAAATGATACCATTAAAAAGTTTGCACATAATCATAGCAATATATTATTTTTAAAAATAAAATATGAAGTTAGACTTTTAATGGGTTAAAGAAACAAGTGAATTAGGTGAACTAAGTTACAGTATCTTTGCAACTAACACTGAAGTATGCTGTCTCTTTAATGAGCATGCCCACAAGTCCTTTTGGAGACCACCAAGTTACCAAAAAAAACCCAAAAAATCGACTGATACCAGCAGAAGTACAGAGCTTTCTGAAAGTTATGGAGCTAGAGTGGACACAAAAGCATGATTGTTGACTGCTTCTAATATAGATTCAAAATTCCTCTAGACTAGTGATGGAGAAAAATAAAGAAAACAGGGAAACCCCAAGTCAGTATTCTATAGAGGCATAATTGCTTAACTTTCTAGTAAGAAATATCTTTAAAAATATTATTTAGAAAATCCAGAAAAATTATTTTAATTGATACAGTGCTTTTTATAGTGTTTTTTCATACCCACACCACAAATTGCCACAGGAATAATGGACGCAGTGTATGGACATGCATTGATACATAGTTGGTCACCGTCTGGGTTCTTTGCTGTGTCAGTTAGGCATGAGGTCTCACCTGAGGTTCAAAGTCATCTTTCAAGTTTCATTCTCACAAGACTGTCTGCAGAATTCACCTCTTCAAAGCTATAGAAATTAAGGAGGTGTTGCTTCTTCAAGATCAGTGAGAAAAGAATCTCTGGTTTCCAAACCCTATTTTAAACACTAACCTGATTATGTCAAGCCTAACAAGGAAAATTTACTTTCTATTAGCTTAAAGTCAATTCATTAGGAGCCTTTATTGCATTTATCAAATCTCTTTATCTTTCCCATACAACAAAACCTAATCACGGAATGCTCTCCCCTCACCTTTTCATATTTTATTGGTTAGAATCAGGTTACCAATCCCCCAATTCATTACACAGGATTATTGAAATAATTTTAGAATCTTCCCATTACAGTGTTTCTTGTTGCTTTCACAATACATATTAGAAAAATACAATTTATTCAAGGTAAATTATCAGGCATGGTTTATCTGCAATTTTTAAAATAATTTTTGACCTGTTTCTTTTATGAAAAAGAAAAAATTCTAGGCAATAATTTGAGCATCATCCTTTGGTATGGCTTAGAATTTCTATTCTACTTAAGATATTTTCATTTAAAATTTCTTTATCTTTAATATTACTTGGCCAAGTTTATAATTTTTGTCTTTATAGTCAGTGGTCATTTTTACAACTGTAAAAATAAAAACAAAAATCTGTTCATGTCAAAAACATGGTAATTTGATTTTCCAGAACATTGTGTTTAATAGTGTTTAGAACATTTTCAACATAAGAAACCTTCATGGAATAAATATTTCAAAGATGTAGTTTATATAATAAGAATTTCCAAGTGAATAAATACTGTTATTGACTATTTCTTATGTGCCTTATTTTCTTCTTCTTCTCCTCCTCCTTTTCCTCCTCCTCCTCCTCTTCTTCTTCTACTTTTCTTTTTTTTTTTTTTGCAAAACTTTCTCCATGTAAATCAGAGCTCTTAGTGTCTTTAGGTTGCTTCAGCAAAATATAATAAACTGAGTGACTTATAAACAACAGAAATCTATTTCACACAGTTTCTAATGGCTGGAATGTAGGAGATTGGGAAGTCAGAAGTGTCAGTTTCTGATGAAGGCTTTCAGGTTGAAAGGCAGCATCTTCTAGTGATGTCCTTATAGGTTGGAAGGGACCAGTTAACTCTCTGGAGTCTCTTTCATAAGTGCACTAACCCTGTTACCTAAGCAGTCCCAAAGGTTTCACCTTTTAAAACAATCTCCTTGTAGTTAAGTTTCAACACTTAAAGTTCGGTGTATGTGCAAACGTTTGAAACAGCATCAGACATGTGTGGATATACTTTCACACATTAGTTTATCCTAGTGTTTGTTATTTACCATCTGATTAATAGAATTTTAGATTAATTGTTGCTTTCTGAGAGAGCTGTTCTCTTACTTTGTCAGTCTTATTCAAAGAATCATGGACATTTCAACTCTTCATGTCTATATACATCACTATTTTAGTCAGAGTTTACAAGTTTACATTTAATACAGGACACAAAATTTATAGGATTATTTTATAACATTCATCCAAAGAGTCACAAGCCAAAAAGTGCAGGAGATCCATCCACGTAGTAGAGACTCGAAGAACCTAGCTGAGGGCCTGGATCTCACTGCAATGTGCTGCATGGGTCCAGCTGAAGACCTAGAGCCCATGTCAGTGTCCTCCATGAGTCCAGCTGGAGGCCTCGGGTCCACAACAATGTCTCATGCCAGTCTGTACCAAGGATCTGTGCTGGAAAGGTGCAAAGGTCAATGGTGGAAGTTAGAGAGTCTGCATCAGGGCGATGAAGGATCTGTGCCACCAGAGTAAGTGATGTGTACCGGAGCCAGGAAGCGATGCTCATGATAAGGACCAGAGCTCTCCCAAAAAGAACTGCAGCCATCCTCAGCAACAGTGAGGTTCTGAGCTCCTCTGAGGATAACTGATGAATTCATATCAGGAAAACCAGTGCGGCAAGCTTCTCCAGGAGAATCAGCAGCTCCCGTTCAACGTCTTTCCCTCTAGTTCTCCTTTTATGCTACTGGCAGCAATCCTCAGGTGGGCCCTTCACACCCAGCACCATGCTGATTCACTTCAAATGAGTGTTACAAATTGACCATTAGTTAATCCATCACAATCACTAAGCCAGTTATTAATGTGTAGGAAAAGTCCAATTGGAATACTGAGATAGTCAACATGCTCTATAATTCATTCCATTTTAAAAAATATTTTCTCAATTTTTATTTATTTATTTTCATTTTGGTACCAGTAATCAAATCAGGACCTTTTCCTTACCAGGCAGGTGCTTGTGCCACGGAGCTATATTCCTGACCCTAATTCATACCTTTTTGGTTCATATTTTTAAAATATAGTATCTGTATTTATATCTATGCCTATATCTATAAATTCCCATTCATGGGGCAAAGTTCACATAGAAAATCTTTAATGCAAAAACTTAAATTGTGGACACAGGTTGTAATAACTCAATTTTTTTTTCACTTAAGGAAAAGATTCAAAGATTGATAATAGGAAGAGCTATATAATTTAATTGATACTTTTTAATACTTAAATATAAATGAAAGGTGAGAAAGTCATATGAAAACTGAGTAAAACAACAGCAAAAATTTTTCTGGCTTTCCATTTAAACAGAGTATTTTCTTTTTTTCAAGCATATATATGATTATATATCCATTTAATTTTTCTTATTACATTTATTAAGTTTTATTTAAAATAATTTTTAAATGGCAACTTTCTTTGTTAAAAAAAAATTCTTTTGTATTTTCATTAGCCACCGGAAGTTTTCTCTTGAAATTAACTCATTAATTCTTCATAATAAATATTTGAAGACAGAATAATCATTTCAATTTTAAAATAATAATGGTGAGGTACAAATGTGTTAATTAACTTGCCAAGTTTTATCTAAGCACATTCATTAAAGAGCTGTGATTCCATGCGAGATATTTTAGGCTATTTTGAATTTTCTATTTTACATTCATCTGACAAAATATATCGCTGCATTTAAAGTACTAGTTTTTCATTATTAATATGTAAAACTATTGTTTTTTGTGCATTTCTTATAATCTTGTGACTCCTGAATTATAGACTTTGCTCTGAAATTTCGATTTTTGTGTTTGAGCATTAAAATTTATCATCCAGAGATTAATGAACACCTATTTTAAGAGTTACAGGCACTCAATATTTCCATTTAAAATCATATTGGCATTCTTTGATGATACTTTTGATACGTGACCATACAATGTTTAGTCAAATCCAAAGCATACTTGGTTTCTTGCAAAGCTTACCCATGTTATACTATGAGCTATCTATATTTTCTATTTATATTTGAATTATACACTAGATTACACTAGATTTTATCTGCATTTGATTTTTTAGTTCTGCTTCATAGTTATTTGATATTTCAAGTACTTTCACCTTAGCTAAAAGATGTTCTATTTTTTTCCCTTAAATTCAAGTTCTAAATGAAATCCTACATCCCCAGGCTGAGTTAGTCTGACGCTTCAGTCAGTTTTACTAAGACAGTCATCCAGTATCATCTTCAGGTTTGCTCCAATATCTTTGTTCCCGGTTGGAAGTAAAAGCATTTTTTACAATTATAATTTGGGACTCAAGGATGAAGATGATTTTATGTGCAAAACTAAGGTGTCTTTTTCCTGTGGTTGTTTGTAGGTCCTGAATGTGTTTGAAACATGTAATCATCGTTGCATAGCATCAGGGGTTATATTCCAATTTAAAATCAGGCATGGTTAAGAAAAGTATCTTCTTCTCATGTAATCAGCAATATTTTATTCTCTGAAGCTTTGATTCAATGAATGAAAATTTGTTTCTGCTTTATTCACTTTTATCTACTTATAATATCTACTTTTTAAAGAACACCCTGGGTTGAGTTTTGTGTTGGAAGTATCACTGCTAGAGAAAAAGCTATGCTAGCCATGAAGTAAAATGTTCCAGAGACTCAAGGTGCCCACTGACACCATTATTTCCATTTATTATTCTTTAAGCATTCTGCCTTAGTTGATGTGATTACATCGATACTCTGACATGAAATTGGATCTGAAAATATTTCAGCACCTTAAAGAGAAGTTTCATTTCCTATTTTCTTATCTATTGTAGGAATTAATATCTATCAGACTTTCAATTTCATTATAACCAAACAATGATAAAAGCTTTTTTAAAATTATACTTTATGAAAGTAAACTACCCACAAGATAATTCAAAGCAATTTGTTGTACAGAAGGTATTTTCTTAAAAATTTTAATTGAGCTTGGTGTACAGACATTAAAAACACAATGCAATGTAATCCCAGCTGAGAAGACCCCACTTATATCATCTCTGAAATGTGATTATTTCCCAGGTGTGCAATGATCTCTAATGAAAATCAAAAGCCATAAGGATACACTAACATAATGAATTTTCATCTAGAAATAAAAACTGTAAAATAAGGAAAATAGAAATGATTAGTCCTTTCATAGGAGGACAAAAATATGACACGAACAAGGGGGTTCCCTGGAGATTAACGTGGTAATTACAAACATATTTGAAAATACCTATCTGCTCCTTGCACTTAATAGATTTTTTTACCACATTCAATTTAGTAAACCTGTCATAAGAAGTATGTTGAGTATATTTGAGAAATTTTTTCTCATTTAAAATTATACACATTATACCAGTAGGTGCACTTCTGAGATTATTTTACATTAATCTTTATGTAACAGATAAATCACTACAAGTATATGATTAAATAAAAACCAATAACTTCTTTCCATTTACTATAGTAGTTAGCATCAAACTAACTTGCCAATTCGACTTAATACAAAAAGTTAAATATGTATTAAATCAGGTACTAGGAGATACAATCGTAAACATATATTAATGTGTATTTATGTGAACAAAGATATTCATTAAGCATTCTGAAATTATCATGGTATTAGGCATTGCATACTAAATTAGAGACACCAGGATAGGTAAACAGTCTAAAATTTTATGTAGTTGTTGAATACATCAAAGCTACTAAATGCGTTTTACTTAGTGTAGTTATATCAATTTGTATTCAAATAATTGAAAGAAAATAATTAAAAATGATTATTTTCTACTAGATTGAGTTCAATTCGCTAAGTCATAATTTTATTCTAGCCAGTTTTGCCAGACTACAAAAGTACAAAACTACAAATGGCTATTTAGAGTGTATTTGCCATTTAAAAAATTATTTGGAATTATTTTGCAAATTAATATCTTTATGAATACAATTTTCATTTTCCTTTATTGAATTTCTCATTTTTAACTGTAATTCCCAGAATAGGATTTAGAGTTGTGAAAATTGACGTTTTTTCCCTTTGGATAAAAATGACAGTTTGAATCTTAGATTCAATTCATTAAATGCAAATGTTTCTTTCCTTACATCTTTGAAAGAAGTTTTAGAAGTCATTGAACAGGTTAGATATTCAAGTAAGAATCAAATTGCAATACATATACCAACTTCCTCATGATGAATGTATATACTCTATTACAAACATATGCTACAAAAGTGGACATTTTGAACCAAAGCTTCACTATCCTATCTCTTTCCTGAACCTTGCTGTTTCCACCTTCTAATACTTACACACCAGAGCAGATACTTATTGAGATTAACGAGTGAATAACACATATACAGTGAAATTAAATATTCAATTAACAGAGTAAATATGTTGGATATTTTTCACAAAATTTTTCACTTAGTCTACAAATCAGTGAACAAACTTGTAGCTAAAAGGATTATTTTTTACAATGAAAATAAATCTTACGAAAATGAACTTGAGAAGCAACTTGACCAGATTAATAATATTTGAAATTATATTTAAATCGGTAAGTAAAGTACATCTAGAAACTCCACCGATATTCCAAGAGATGATCTGATTAAGATAAGCCCAGATGAAAAGTAAATCCATATTCTAGAGAATCAGACGACAGGCATACAAACAAAGCTTGAATTAACATAGAAAAGATATGGTGATCTAACCGTTAATACAAGATTACAACTCATGACCTAGATCAGCGCATTTAAAAAGTAAAAGACATCTTTTATTCACATTGTGTAAGCAGGCCTAATAAACATATTGACTTAAAACTTTACTGTAACATACTTCTTTTTCCTCATCTTCCTTCATAGACAAGATAATTAGTTTCTAAATTTTGAAATACAACTAATACTTTTCAGTACATAGCAAACATTAAATAAGAAATTCTTTCATTTGGGAGATGATTAAAATAGTCTAATGTAGGAATAGTAAGTGAAAGGGAACAAATTCAGATATAACAGCAAAAGGTAGCTGTGAAATATAACCATTTCCCTGAGTTGTAACTAAATATATCTGATGGAAAATAGTAGCTGAATTCCTTATTTGAGGTGAAGTGATAGTTTCATTATATTATATGTTAAATTATACTCAATATTTCTGGAAATTACTAATTGATTATGTAGTAACATTTTTAATTTGTCAGTGAATTGCCTACCAAGGAAATACTTTCATTAACTATTGGGAACTAATGGCATTGATACAATGCTTTGACACACAGAGAGTGATTCACATTCTAAGTAATAAGGCTCTCAAATAGTGATCATGTTGATCTCTATTACAAGAAAAAACTAAAAGCACAGCACATGCAGTTAAAAATTCTCTCCACTTAAGAACTGCTTAAAATAAACTCAAATACTTAGTTTTAATTAGTTAAGACATTGTTACCAATCAAAACTAGTGATGTTCATATATTAAAGGCATGAAATCAGGTGTTAAATTTTCAAGTGTTCTGCAAATTTTCATTCCTAATATAAGTATTAAGAAAAATGAGGACCAGTGTATTAGTTTTCCAGTGCTATGCGGCAAGTTAACATTCACTTATGGGTTCAACAACACCTATTTATGACACAGTTTCTGGCGGCTCAGGGTCTGGTCACACATATCTGGATTTTCTGCTCAAAGATTCACAGGCTGACATCAGGTATTGGCAGAGCTGTGTGAAAGCACTAGGAAAGAATGCTTTCAAGTTCATTTAAGTTGTCAAAATTCATTTATGGCAGTTGAGGTCCCTGTTTTCTTAGTCATTGCTTGGTTTGATTCTGCTCCCAGAGGGTACTGACACTGCTTGTCATGATCTGGTGCTGATTGATGGCCTTTAGCAGAGGGTCTGAATTTTGTTTTTTGGCTCCCTCTCTAGCCTTGGATCATTTTTCATTAAGAAAAACCCAATTATTTTAAATGTCCCCATAATTAGGTTAAGTTTTCAGAGAATATATATTTATTTTAACATCGGAGACTTATGTATACAGAACACATTTATTCAACATCATATTTATTTAATGTATTTATTTAACACCTGAGACTCATGTTTATAGAATCCCTTCTGAGTAACACCTAAATTGGTGTTTCCTCAAATGACCCAGAAAAACATAGAGGATAGGGATTTGAGGAGCAATTTAAAATTTTTGTCTAACAAGAAACTAATGGATAGGAAATACAAATGGATCTAAATATGTATAAAATCATGAGTTAAGCTTTCTTCCCCTGTCCACTTAACAGGATAGAGGAAAATCTGTATTATGACTCAATTTTACAAGAAAACTGATAATGCAAATATTGACTTCTAGCTTTGATAGTGGGTTAAAGGATTATGTTACCTTGTTAACCAAGCTTAACTACAGAAAAAGAAGCAAACGTGCATAAAGAATTAAATTTATATAGGACTAACAGAGGGCTGTTAAAAATCTCATAGGTAGTAAGAACACACTGAAGACACCCTTTCAAGAAGCTTTCCTATGTAGCAATGATTTCTCACATCCAAATTATCTTTATTCCTTGACATTTCACACATGATAGTGTGAGAGTTCCTTTGCGATTTTTATTGTTCATCTAATTATATGTGTAATTTTCTGGAATTCAGTGGTAAATTTATATATCTCTATCTTACAGTTTAAATGCATTATATATTTTGGTTACTCCATATGAATTTTTGTACTTCATTGTGTCAAGAAATACTTTATTGTCATCAGGAAGAGATAAATGTAATGCTGACTCCTTCAGTGTAAAATAATGGGAGTTCAGCTGATTACTTACGTTGTTTTCTTTTACTAATGAGTGGTACTTAATGCCAATATTTTTAATTATATATTTTATTTGGATGGCCAAGAAGACATAGATTAGAAAACTAAACAACTAGATCATAATAGTTAAACATATATATATTTACATAATTTTACCACATATCAAAATATCACATTTTCTAATCCATATATTCATTTCAACTTCATATACCCTAACATTTGCTGATTACAAAGGTTTTGAAAATTTTTCCATTGAAAAATTACTGCTTTACAGAAAAAATAGTAAAATTGTCACAGATAATTAAGTAATACTTTTTTTCTAAAATAACTACATACAGAAAGAGAAAAGAACTATGCATTGATACATAAACTTACATATCAAATTAATAGAGACACAGCTAAGGAAAAATGAGCCTACATTTACATCTTTAGACAACACAGACATAATTTTTTTTTTTTTTTTTGCAGCACCAGGGATTGAACTCCCAACCTTGCGCTTGCCAGGCACTTAGACCACTGAGCTAGATCCCTAGCCTTGGTATTTTTGAGACAGGGTCTCACTATGCCGTTCAGGCTGGCTTTGAGCTCACTTTGTAGCCCAGGCTGGTTTTGAACTCACAATGATCCGCCTGTCTCAGCCTCCCGAGTGCTGGGATTACAGGTGTGAGCCACCACACCTGGCAACACAGACAGAATTTTGAAGACATTATTTTGATTGCAAGTTAAGCACCACTCAATGCTATATAAATTATTGAATATAATCAATAGATTTCTTCAGTGATCTCTATGGAATAATGTAGATATAAGTTAAAGTAAAAAAAAAGTGTATACTTATGCTTCTAAACAAGCTTATCAGCCCTCACACTGAGTACATTTACTTCATATTTGTTGACAATTCCTGAAGCAGTACTGGAAGTCTTCCTTGGAAGTCTGATGAACAATCTGATTTATGTTTCCAAGCGCCATCCACTCTACATTCATCACGGTGTGTCCTCATCTACCTTGTTTACCATATCTGGCTCCGGGAGCCGTCTAGTGAAGATGAGATTGAAAGGCAGATGTATACTGATTTTAGAGATCGAGGGAGTCACAATGGCGCGTCTCACGACGTTCGTGACGAAGGACTTCCGGAAGTGCTTGAGAAGGGGCACGAACCATGGATAAGTGTTGAAAGCAAGGGAGAAGGACTGAGAGAGATTAATGTGTCTTTAATAATTTTTTAAATTAATTATTCAGCATAAGGTGTAATTACACTTGCACATTTCTAAAACAGCACTGCTCTTTAAGTTAAGGCTTTGAACACAAGGGAGCCCACATATTGCATACGGTATCATGGGCTGCGCTTTCATTTGTGTGCATTGCTTTCACTGACCTTCTTCAAATGTTTTATGTCAGTACGATGTCTTCTAATTGAAAATATATGACAAAAATATTACTTGTCTTGAAAATATTCTGCAAATTACATTATCAATAAAACTTTATGTACTGTATTTACTCTTGCTCACTTTATCTTATTGGAGAAACTCTGTATAATGTACAAATAATGAACAGATCTTTGTTTTTTCAGATTTTGAAGAATCTCCTTGATTCATGTAAAGAGAAATACATTAACTCAGCAAAATACACCTAAGAAATAAAATACTATTTTAAATGTGCGAATTTATCTCAGAAGTTCAATATATCTATTTTAATGCATATATACAATGGGAATGTTCATGCAGATTGATATATGTGCATTGTTTTCCTAACAGTTCTTGTGTGACAAACATATATTTTATTCAGATATCCACATTGTCAAGTTCCTAAATTATGAAAAGAATCAAAATACCAGTTTTCGTTTTGTTCTCTGATGGATGTTGTTGACCATTATTTCATTATAAGGGAAAAATCTTCAGACCCTAATTTGGTGACAGGAATCCTGCCTCAGTCCTTTGATAATCTAAACCATCTAATGAGTTCTTTATATTAATCACATGGTGCCTACTTTTCATATATACGATTTTTTCTTTTTAACCTCTTATTCCTGCTTTATAATTTCAAGAGCAGACAACATTTCTTCTAGGATGCTTTTTAGCACATGAAAATAGTGTCTGCCTTTGAGTTTATATTTCTTTTGAGACTAGAAAGACTCTTACTCATCAAGATATAACTGGTTAAATGTAAAAGTTCAGAAATTTTTGTTTCTTTTTTTTTTTTTTTACTTTGGGATGAATGAAGGGAGTGTTTCTGGAGTTTGATCTTGCTTTTGATTGGAAAATGACTTAATTATGCAAATAGTAAGACATCTAAGTGAAAGAGAGGCTAGAGCCCTGCAGAAAATATATGAACATCATGAAGTTTGGAGATGACTAACTTTAGTAAAGACAATATATAATGGATACTTTGGTTTTAAAATTATTATTAATACAGTGAAACGTTAATTGAATATATGGAATGTAGTTTATATGTAATAATCAGTACAGGATTGGCTCAGGGTACGTACTGCTATTTGAAATAAAGATGACTAAGACTTTAAGACACAAGAAACAGCCATCTAAACATACTGTTAGAAATTGGGAAGTAGAAAGTGTGTGAAATATTCTTCAATTTTCAAACAGGTGTTTAGATGAAAAGAACTTTTTCATTCTAAAGTTTCCTAGCAATATTTTATTTTAAAGATAGATATGTTATATCGCCAATAAAAAGAAATATTTCTTTGGTTAAAAGTCTGTTTATGTTCATCAAATTCATGAGAAAAGCAACGTGTTATGTCTTGCATCCATTTGTTATCCCCAAACCTCATGCACTCAGAGGTGGAGCATTTCTGAGCTGCCTGCATAGAGGGTGTGTGATATGTGAATTAATTCCCTAATTATCACATTTCTGGGTATAGATAATGGGAAGTTCCACCCTGGAGTGGGTTGCACCATCCAAAATGCTTGTACCCTAGATGGATTAAAAGGGAAAGTGAGGCTCATTTCTTGCTCTGTTGCTTTCTGCCTGCCCTGCCATGAAGTATTTGTTTTCTGAGATGCCCTTCTGCCATGCCTTCCTGCCTTGGAGCTATGGACTGAAACTTCTGCAAACCATAAGCCAAAAAAGCCTTTGCTCCTTTAACTGTGGTTGTTGGGGAATTTGCCCAAGAAATGTGCAAAATAACTAAGACATCATGTAATATTTAATCTTCTATGTCTTATTTATTGCACTGAGTACTATGTTCTAAATATAGAACCATTTTTCTAAAATGTCTCAAATTTATCCCCTTTATGATTGAGTAGTACTATTGGTGTATATGAAACACAGTTTCATTACCTATTTATCTTCTGATGGACATAGAAAGAGCATCTAAGATTTAACTATTATGATTATGCTGACTAAAAAACGTGAATATGTGTGTATCATTGTAATATGATGTCTTTAAAGATTTTCAGAAATACCTAGAAGGGAAAGAGGTGAGTAAAATGAAATTTCTAGTTTTAATTTTTTGAAAACTCTCCCTGCTGATTTCCATAGTGACTGTATTAGTTTGAGTTCACACCAAAAACGTAAAATCATTGGTTTTAGTGTCCAGGATCAGTAACGGGATTTGTTGTATTTTGGGTAATTGATGACAGCTATTGTTTTTGCAGTAAGATATATTCTAGTTGTTGTTTTTTGACTTGTATTTCTCTGATGGAGAAAGATGCTGAATATTTCTTCCTGTACTGATGGACCGTTTGTATTTCTTTTAAGAAGTATTTATTTACATCAATGGACAATTTTTGATTTTCTTTTATTTTGGTGGGTCTATATTTTTTTGTATATTTTAGATATTAACCTTTTGTCTGAATAATAGCTACTGATTTTCTTCCCATTTCAAAGGTTATCTCTTCACTGTTTCATTTCCTGTGCAGAAGCTTTTTAATTTGTTGTGATCTGATTCGTTGACTCTTGATATTATTTCTAATGCAGTTAGAGTTTTTCTTTAGAGAGTCTTATGCTTACATCTTCAAGAGGTGTACCTATTTTACTTCCAATAGATTAAGTAGTTCTATTTTATAATCTAGGTCTTTGATTCATCGAAATTTTATTTAAGTACAGAGTGAGAGATATAGATCTAGTTTCATCCTTTGGCATGTGGATAACCAATTTATCTACACCATTTGTTAAAGAAGCTATGGTGGCCCTTTTGTTCAAAATCACATGGCTGGATATGCTTTATGCTTTGTCTTGTTTCTGCATCTCCAAATTTTTTTTTTTGAGACATGTCTCATCATGTAGTCTAGGCTGGCATTGAATTCACTATGTATTTTGCCCTGGCGTCAAACTCACAGTGATCCTCCTGCCTCAGCCTCTCGATTGCTGAGATTACAGTTTGATGCTACCACGTCCAGCTGCATCTTCAATTCTGTCCACTGATTCACAAATCTGTTTGTATGCCAGTACCATGCTGTGTTTAACCATTGTAGCTTAAAAGCATAACTTGAATTCAGGGTTATGATTCCTCCTGATTTGTTCTTATGGCCTAGGCCTGCTTTTGCAATTCTTAGACTGTTCTAAATCTATATAAGTTTAAGCATTGTTGTCCTTCTACTTCAGTGAAGAAAGCTATTTGTATTTATTATTATTACTATTTTTTTTTTGGTACCAGGAATCAAACGCACAACCTCCTGCTTGCCAGGCAGGCGCTGTGCCACTGAGTTATATCCCCGGCCCCACGCCATTTGTATTTTGATTGGCATTACATGAAATCTAAATAGCATTTTTTTGTAATATGGCCAATTTGACAACTTTCGCTCTGGCTATCCAGAAAGAAAATGTGTATCTTCTTTTTCTCATATCTTCTTAGATCTCTTACTCTTTTCAGAGTACTATAGTTTTCATTTGAGAATTGTTTCACTTTCCTGATTAGGTTAATTCCTAAGTATTTAATTTTTGACAGCTATTTTGAATGGAATTGTTCTCCTGTTTTCTTTCTTGTGGGATTCAATATTGGTTATGTGGAATGTATGATAGGAAATGAGAATTAGAGATCTGGAGATGTGAAAGGGATCTGGAGAAGGGGGACGATGAGAGAGAGGGGAAGGAAAGGAGAGAATAAAATTGAAGTATATATATGTATTTCCACATATATGTATATATACTTTCCAAAAATGACTGCCTATTATGTATCACAAAACTATTAATAAATAAATAAAAATCTGTTCATGTACAATCACAGTATATACAATATTGCAACAAAAATCAATAAAAAGGGAAATGTCTGTTAGCTTTTTTAGTGCTTCAGGAAATATTTCTTTATCCTATTTCATGAGAGGGAGCACATTAAAAATAAAAAAAAATCTTAGAAAAAAGACATGGAAAGAGTATTTAATTCTAAAATAAATGACTGAATGATTTATGTTCATTTTATTTTACAAAAATTGTAAATGAGAAAATATTCTTTGAAAAGGATAAAGTATCCATACAGACTATAAAAATCTTACTCCTAAATATTCAGAATAAATAAAAATAAAAGTATAATAAACCCTTGTGGTATAAAGGGCAAAATAAACATATTTAATTAAAAGTTTCACAAAGAAACTATAATAATTGTTATGGGATTTAAAAGACAATACATCTTTTAAATGATTGTAGGAGTACAAAGTGATATTTAGGAAAAGACAAACTAAAACTTGTATGTGTTTATATATTTACTGTATATTAATCTATTTCATTTTGGTCATATCTGTCTACATGTTATCTATCTCTATCATCATCATCTATTTATGTAACTGTCTCTCAATATATGTCTGAATTTATCTCTATGTGTGCATATGTATGAAATAGCAAATAATTCATTATGATGCTAAAAGAATAAGTACATCAAGTTGTTCTACACACATGAAATATATTTCCAATAAATAAACAAGTAAATCAATAATATAATTCATTGAAGAATAGATTAAAAGAAGCTGAAATTAGTAAGTGAGAAGAATATAACAGCCTATTATAACTATCTATGTAAGGAATAGATGAATGCTTATAAATTATTAATTCATTAAATATATAATAAACATGTGACAACTGCTCAAGAAATAATATAATTGTACAATTAAGAATTGCTCCCTCTTGGTGGTTTGAGTCTGGAATCCCAGCACTTGGAAGGATGAGGACGAGGACAGAGGGTCATAGCAATTTCGGGACCCACTTAGGGTGCATAGTGACATACTACTGCAAGGTCAAATACATAGTAAAAGCCTGTCTCAAAACAAAACAAAACAAACAAACAAATGAAAAATACCAAGAATCTTTACTCTAAATTATTTGAAAACATGTTTTGATAACTTTAAAAAACAGATTATTAAGTAGTAAAAGAAGGAAGAAAAGTATAGGAGATTTTAGTGCATATCTTTCTACATAAATTCATCAATCAAAGAAAATATTTTCTGATACAAAACTACAAAGTTATGTAGGAATAAAAATATTAGAACTGATAAGTAGCAAGAGAATAAACAAATTATATTTTACTTCAAAAAAGAATTTTTTTTGGTCTTTTTGAGACAGGGTCTCACTATGCAGTTCAGGTCGGCCTTGAGCTAACTTTGTAACCCAGGCTGGTCTCAAACTTGCAATGATCCTCCTGCCTTAACCTCCTGAGGGTTGGTCTTTTTTTTTTTTTTTTTTTTTGCCGCAACAGGGATTGAACTCAAGACCTTGAGCTTACATTCCATCTTACTCTATTTTGCAGCAGAATACCACAGACCAGGTACATCATAAAGATTATATGCATTATCTGACAATTTTGAGGGCTCAGATACTCACGACTAAGGTACCAGCATT
>RJWT010019088.1:0-19160 GCA_004365215.1 Cuniculus paca
TTAAGGGCTTATTTTCTGTGTATAATTTTTTGGTTCATTCTAGATTTTGTTATATAACCACAAATCTAGTTCATACAGTTAAAGGTGGCAAATTAATAGTTACCACCATTTGTCATTTTCTAGGCTGTTTTTGATGCTATTGTTATTGCTGATTGTACTATATTAGCCAAAGTGACATAATTGTTCTAAGAAATTGTTCTTCCTGGTATATAAAGACTGAGATTGACTAAGGGTCATGAAAATACTACAAGCCATTGACAAAGAATCAGGAGGTTGGCCAAGTAGGCAGCAACTTTTTATCCATAATAAGTTAAAGAGGTAAGTTCTTGCAAATGACTCAAAATACAAAAGCCAACTATACCTGGAAAGCACCTCTGAGACTCATTTTGCAAGGGACAACAAGAAATCAATGCAGCAGCTGCTAGATGATACAAGAAAGAATAACATAAATTTGTTTGGAGTCAGTGAAAAAGCAAGAAATAGCACAGATGACACTAAAAAATTTGTTCATGGCAGAAAACTTCTAAAACATGGAAAAAGAATTTGACACACAGATAAGTGAGGCATGTAAAATTCCAATTATCCATGATAGAAAGAAATCTACAGCAAGGCATATGCTAGTCAAGATTCCAGAAACTCAACACAAGAAAAGAATATTAAAAGATGTTAGAGAAAATAAACAAATCACATATAAAGAAGGCTATCAGAATCACAGCAGACTTCTCAACACAAACACTCAAGTCAAGAGAATTTTAGAGTGAATTATTTTTTGCCCTAAAAGGGAACACAATCCAACCCAGACTAACATACCCCACAAAACTATTTTTCAAAATTGATGCAGAGATAAGTCACACCCATGACAAAGAACAGGTTATGAATGCTGAGGAAATACATGAACACCATCCAGCACTCCAAAAGGTTCTGAAGGACATTCTAGAGATAGATAACAAGAACTACAATTCCATGAATGCCAACAGAATGAATCAAGCATTTAAATGGAGGGTGTGAGGAGGCAGAGAAAGCCAACAACAGGAAAATAACATGGCAAGAATAAGTCAATATGCATCAGTTATAACTATCAGTGTTAATGATCTCAATTCACCAATAAAAACAACAGACTGGAAGAATGAATTAAGAAACTAGGTCCAACAAAATACTGCATACAAGAAACTTTTAACTCAAAAAGAAATTCACAGACTGAAAGTTAAAGGATGGAAAACTATACTGCATGTTATAGAAACCTAGGAAAAAAGCAGTGGCAGCTATTCTATTTGTAGAAAAAGTAGATTTCAAGACCAGACTGATCGAGAGACAAAATATGTCACTACATCCAAACAATCCAAGAGGAATACATAGCAATCATAAATGTATATGCACCAAACACCAATGCACCCAACTCTATCAAACAAATATTAATGGACATTAAAAATCAAATAAGGACTAACAGTTGTAATGGGGGCCCTCAATACCCCACTGTCACAAACAGACCAACTAGACAAAAAAATCAAACAAATATCAGAACTGAATCAAACATTTTAACAAATGGATGTACTAGATATCTACAGAGTACTTCACCTCACAATATCAAAATGCTCATTTTTCTCAGCTGTGCACTGGATGTTCTCCAAAATTAACCACATAGCAGCTTATAGAACATACTTAAATAAATGCAAAGGAATTAAAGTTATTACATTATTTTATTATGAGTTATTATATTATTAGTCCATAGTGCAATGAAATTGTAAATTATTCAAGAAAAAACCACAAGAACTTCAAAAACACATGGAGATTAAATTAACACTTTCCCGAATAACCAATGGGTCATAGATAATATGAAAGAAGAAATTAGTTTCTACAATTTTACAATACTACTAGTACAACATATCAGAACTTAAAGGTACACAATAGAAGTGCTCCCATGAGGGAAATTTATTGCAGTGAATTACCATATCAGGAAAACAGAGCAAGCTCAAATAAACTATTTAATGTTGAACCTTAAGCTTCTAGAATAAGAGCAAGTTAAGCCCAAAGCTCATACAAGGGAGGAAATTATAAAGATCAGATCAGAAGTTAATCCAATGGTGACTAAAAAAGTAATACAAAGAATCAACAAATCAAATTGTTGGTTCTTTGAAAGATTAAAAAAATTGATAAACCCTTAGCCAACCTTATCAAAAAAGGAAAGAAATGACTCAAATCCATGCATTTAAGAATGAAAAGATGAAATCACAACAGATCCTGCAGAAATCCAGAAGATCATTAATACCTTCTTTGAGAGTTGGTATTCTAATAAGAAGTAAAATGCAGAAATGGAAAGATTCCTAGATATGTAAAAATTAGAAAAACTGAATAAAGAAAATATAAAAATTCAAAATAAAACAATATCTGTCAATGAAATCAAGGATTTAATTAAAAGCTTACCAACAAAGAAATGCCTGGGAACTGACAGATTCACTGTTGAATTCTACAAGAAATTTAGAGAAGACCTAATGCCACTAGTTCTTGAACTTTTTAATGAAATCACAAGTGAAATAATACTCCCAAATTCATTCCTTAAAGCAAGCATTACCTTGATACTGAAACCAGAGAAGGATCCAACCAAAAAATTGAACTATAGGCCAATCTCCCTAATGAATATAAATGCAAAAATCCTCAGTAAGATACTGTCAAGCAGAATGCAGCAAATTATCAAGATTATACACCATGACCAAACAGATTTAATCACAGGGATGCAGGGATGGTTCGACACACAGAAGAGTAGTTGACAAAATTTGGTTCCACCCTGTAGGCTGTCTCTTCACTGCATTGACTTGTTCATTTATTGCACAGAAGCCTTTTAATCTGCTATGGCCCAATTTGTTGAATTTTTAATATTATTTCTTGTGATACTGTAGTTCAGGAAGTCCTCTCCTATGTCTATGGACTTAAATATTTCTGCTATATTATTATTTATTATTATATTATTTATTATTATATTATTCTGCTATATTATTATCTGTCTTATGTGTAGTTTTTTTACCCATTTTGATTTTGATTTCAACACAGGGTGAAAGATACGGGTCCAGTTTTGTTCTTCTGCACATGGATAAATATCTAACAACTTTATTTAAATTTTAAAAATTAAATTAAATAATATCTTATAGATTTATGATATTTTAGCTGTTGCAGTTATCATTAAGTCCATATATTTCACATATAAATTTTGCCTTTTCTTTTCAGTTATAAAATAGATGCATAATCAAGAACAGATACAAAAACATTATATTAGATTTAATAGTTGCCTGTAAAAGTATTTCTGATTTGAAAATAAAATGTAGCTGTTCTTTAGAGTCAATCTTGCAAATGAATCATAATTCAAGGTAAAAATATATATTTAAAATATTTATTGAACAATTATGCATCACAAGTACAGCTAAGCAATGTTCTATACCAAATGCAATGTTTTCAGATAACCCTCAGTTATGAGTATATAGAAATTGTGAATCAGTAATCTCAAATTAATTATAGAATGATAGTATCAAAGCAAATGACTCACATAGATGTATGTACATAATAGATGATTTGATAATAGACCATCAAAATACCTAAATATTAATGTATGAAGATGAAGCTGATAACATTTTCTGAGACCCATCATTCATATGTTATAGGAGACAGTATTTCTTCTCCTTTCGTGATGATTTCTGGTCAATTGGTTCATGTCAGCAGCTGAACTTGATAAAGTCCACCTGTTGGTCAATGAAAGAAAGATGAGGCAGACCTGTCAAAATCCCACATCAGAGTTGAGTTTGCAATTATTCTTCAGTAAAATAGAAAAAAAAAAAACAGGAGCAAAGAGGTTGGTTTTGAAATAAGCCATTTGTTCTTCATAAAAACCAAACAATATTCCAAACAGAATCTGAAAACGATTCTTTTATATCAAACCATAACTCTAAGCACTGTCTGCAAAAGCTCTCTCAAACATATATACAGTGTTTCATCCTTACAGTGCCAATTAACTAAAGCAATGACACCCACACTTTACTCAAATAAAACTGTAAAGTGATGTTTAAGTACTTAGTTATAAGCAGGCCTCTAAAATGTTTTGTATACCATTAAAGTTTTTTTTAGAAAAAATGTATACACTTATGCAGTTTTATTGCTTAAATTTTCAGACATAATAATGAAACATGAATATTTTAAGTTAATAAAAAAAGCAGATTTTCTTCCCTAAATCCATTTATACCACTTAGAACTAGAGTTTTTCCTTTTTAAATATATTTAGTTAATGCAAGGAATAACTATTCAATACATATGAGATGATTTATGCTTGTCAGTCCACGTACACAGAATATAAAGTAATATTTTCCCATAAGGAACTGATTTTTTACCGCTGAATATTATATGTTGCTATGCTGATCCACCATGCTGTATGCTCAAGACTGAGGTTTGTATAAATGCATGACACTCAGTGACTAATTCAGGACTGTCCCAGGCAAACTGAGTTGGTTGGTCACCCAGTGAAAACATATAGTGGATTTTATCTTTAGAAAGAAAAATCAATCAACCAAACCCATGAACAATACTATTAACAAAAATCATGTCCTACAATCTATACACTTGCAGTCTACGTCATCTTTCTAGAGAAAGCCTTTGGGTGGAAGAAAAACATCAGATTGTCTTAGCTCAAGCGCTGACCAGTCTCATCAAAGATTTAAAAAATACTAAGGACAGTAATGTACAATTTAGTCACCAAGATAAATCAGCTCTACAAATAAGAATTCCTTAAATCTCACAAATCTGTTCATTACCCACATTTTTATAACCATTGCTTTCATTTATATCTTTATTATTGCTCATGTAATCTTTAGAAATTATAGTCAAACCTTGGACTGCAAGTAATTTGGTTTGTGAGTATTCTGCTAGACAAGCAAACATTTGTAAGAATTTTTAATTTGATAAATGAGCAGTGTCTTTCCCAGTGTCTACCCATCTGTGTCTTGGTGCTTTAGAATCATTTGTTGAATTGCTTTTATAACTTTGACAAAAAAAATAGGCATATTGAGCCATTTCTCTGTTTCTTATTCTGAGTGTATTTTTCAAAAAATTCCTGTTTTGATTATTGCAACTATGTAAGTTTTGAAACTAGTAATCTATTTTGATATTTTAGTTTATTTGCTTTTCCATAAAAAAATTTAGAATAACTTTGACTATGTGTATAGAACATAAATACATAAAAACTACACAAGAGTCCTTGTTGAAATTTTGATAGGAACTGTATTAGCCTGTAAATAATATATTAGTATGAAGACAATCGATATTTTTATTATGTTATCATTTGAAAACGGGATACATAGCTCTATGTTTGCTACTGATTTCTTTAATTAGTTTTTAAAATTTCAGTACATACTACACACCTGCTTAGATTTATACTTAAGAATTTTGGAATTTTGAATGATCATAATTCATGTAGTGTTTTTCTCATTTGTGTTGTCTGCTAGAGTAGAAAACCACAATTTTTTGTGTTTATTTTGTACACTACAAACTTGTTGAGCTCATTTATTAGTTTTAGAATTTGAATGTTTTGGTTTTTTGGTTAGATTTATTTAATAGACTTTTTAAAAATAGTATTTGTGTTGCTGTATTGAAGAACAGAAGTAGGAGGAGATTCTCTGACTTGTTCTAATATTAGGTACAAATCACTCAGCCTTTCTGAAACATAATTTTTTCAGAATAAAACCCATGTGGTATGCAAAGGATGCTTGAGTGAATTTGTTTATTTATTGCTGACTTTTGCTCTCTAATATTATATTATTATTTTTATATTTATATTCATTAAAGATAATTATTTTTACTCACTTTATGATTTTTATATTTATATTCATATTCATTAGAGATATTTATTTTTATGATGCGTACTGTCATAGTCTGAATTCAAAATCAGGGTGATTCTGTCCTTATAAAGTATATGAGACAATACCTTATTCCCTACTGGTTTCTGGAAAAGATGGCACAGAATCAGTCTTAATATTTATATATTTGGTTAAATTCTCCATTGGTAATATCCAGACTTTGAGGATCAGGGTTTTTTTTTTATTTTTCTTTTTTCTTTTCTTTTCTTTTCTTTTCTTTTCTTTTCTTTTCTTTTCTTTTCTTTTCTTTTCTTTCTTTTTTGTGTTTTTTGTTTTGTTTTGTTTTTTTAGACAGGAGTGAAGAGAGTTTTTAATTTAAAATTTAAGAATTTAATTTTCTTACTATTTTGAAGGCAGTTCAAATAGTCTAGTTTTTCCTGTTTGAGTTATGATGGTTTTTGTTTTGGGGGAAATTGCTCTATTTCATTTAAGTTGTCAATTTATGTACATATTACTTATGCATTATATTTTATTTCCCCCTGCTTTGTTCTCATTTTTATTATGTCTATACTCCAGTCTTAATAATGTAAATTTTCCTCTCAGCATTATTTCAGTTATACCTTCTAAATTTTGATAGGTCAAGGTGTAATATTTGCATTTTTTTCAACTTAATGCATTATTTCTCTTGAGAGTTTGTCTTTAACTCAGCTATTACACAGATATCTATTGCTTTGACTTCAAGTGCTTGAAGATTCTCTTGGTATCTTTCTGTTATTGGTTTATAGAGTGATTCCTTTATGTTCAGAGGACATGCTCTTTTAACCTAGGGTTGGGTCAAATTACTTTTTTCTCAATTGGGCTGTTAGTAAAAAATTAAAAATAGTAACCAAGGGTAAACAATAGTAGCCTAAAAGCCTTTTGAATGGTTCAGGATATCTGTAAAGAAACTAGAGTGTAATTTAATGCTAAGGAATCTCAAGTACTTAATTTCATTTGTATTTTAGTACACATTTGCAGTACATAATGATAATATTCATTGTGGAAATTTGGCACATAAAATATCTCGGTTCATTTTATTTCCTCATTTCCCCTGTGCCCCCAAAAATATTTTAGTCACTTTCCCTTTTGCTAAAATTCTATCTCCCTATTTTATATTACCTATTTTTTATTTTTTATATCTTTCATTATTCTTATTTATACTTTGTAATTCTGATAAGAGAAACCATGCAATATTTAATCATGTGTGTCAGATGTATTTCAGTTAACACTATGATCGAAAGTTGAATCCACTTTTCTATAAATGACTCAGATTTATCATTCTTTATAGTAGAGGAGTTCCATTTTCTTTATTACATCTGGTTCCTCCTGCAACAAGAGGCACAAGGACTAGTGGGCTTGTTTAGGATTTTGGAAGCAACACATTCCTCACTTACATGTTTTACTCCATCTCGTTTACAGACTGACTAAGAGAGCTTCTAGTTTTGAGTGGGGCTCAGAACTAGGGCAGGCTCTGCAGCAGGTCCAGGCTATTGTGCAGGCTGCTCTGTCACTGTGGTCATAAGATACAGCATATCTACGGGTACTTACAATGTCAATGGCAGGTAGGGCTGCTGGTTGGAGACCACAAAAATAAGAGACCCATATCAATGTTTGCAGCAACACAATTCATAGTATCGAGTCCTGGACCCAACCTGCATACCTATCTATCAACAGATGACTGAAAAAGAAAATGTGGTATCTATGCATAATGGAATACTACTTTGCTAAAAGAAGAAAACTATTGAAACATTTGTAGGAAAAGGGTTGCACCTAGAACATACAATGTAGACTGAAGGAAATGAGGCTCACAAGGTTAAATACAGTGCAGTATCTCATTTCAGTAAGGCAAAGTACAAACACAGCACAATAAAGGAGAGATAGGAGACAACAACACAGATCTCTTGTAAATAGGAAGAGTTCCAGGAGAACATGCATAAGAGAAGAAGGGGAGAGGAAGGCGAAATAAGTAGAATGAAGATATGCCACGTACAGGAACCTAATAACAATATGAATGTGAACACTGTATGTTATAAACATGAGAAAAGATTAACAATATCAACAAGAATAAAAATGACAAAAATGAATTTAAAGGAGAAAGAGCCAGGAGAGAAGGGAAAGGGGATTGAAAAATAAAAGAATCACGCTATATACGTACTCACTCCCCAAATAATTGTAAACTGCATGTACTGCACACATGTAATAAAGAGATAGAATAAAATATTTAAATTTCTAAAAAGTATCCAGACTTCCTAACTTCAGGCCAACAATTTCGATAATAGAAACACACATAATCTATTATCTCCATGAAGTGATTATAAAGCAATACTAGACTAGAAAGTATATAGAAATTATTTTCTTCACAAGAACTCTTTCCAAAGATACTGCTAGCTTAGTATGTGTGCCTGTGTATTTTTTTTTTTAACCAGGAATAAAACTCATGACCTCGTGCTTGCCAGGCAGGTACTGTGGCACTGAGTTATATCCCTGGTCCATATGTATATGTTTTTAGATGCGTGTATGAGTGTGTATGTATGTGTGTGGTGTATGTGTTCGGTGTTTGCATTCTTGGTGGCTTAAAGTATTGTGGATGTATGAAACAGTAAATTTCTCTATAACTGTTCAAGTATTTATAAGTTTTTCCTATTACATTCTACATGAAATAAAACCATTCATGAAAGAATACTGTAGCATTTATTTATATTTCATTATCTCAAACTTATATATTTACTGTTTACTATTTCCATCAGCAAGTTTTTCGATCTGTATTATGCTGTCCTTTCTATTCTAATCTCTATGTCACCGTGTTTTTCACTCTTCATTTCATCAGTGGTGACAAACCTTTTAGAGACTAAGTACCCAAACTGCAACACAAAATTCACTCATTTTTCTCAAATTTCCAACACTGCAATTAAATCTGAATACTGAGGTCTTCGTTTAGAAAAAACAATTATTATCTGATTCTCAGCTGCTATGATATGTACATGTTTTTGATACATAGTAAATACGTTCTTTATGGAGAATCGATCTTTTTACTTCTCTTTCTCCCCTCACGTCCATCTCCTCCATCCCTCCATCTCCTCCCCATTGCAAAAACTCTTTTTCTCTTTTTTCTTCTCTACCTGTCCATCCTTAATTTTGCTCTTTTATTTTTGTTAAGTTTCACATATAAAAGATACCATGTGATATTTAACCTGTATTAGCATCATAGTTTCAAGGTATATTAATTTATTTTAAATTATTGAAATGCATTCTTGTTTATTACTGAGAAGTACTTCATTGTGTATAAATACCACATTTTCTTTATCTATTCATCTGTTGATGGTTATATAGGCCACTTCCATGATTTAGCTATTCTGAGTTGTGTGGCTATAAAAATGGGTGTGTGTGTACCACTGTAATGCAAGGATATTAACTCTTTCAGGAAGATACGCAGTAGGGAGACAGCTGAGTCAAATGTAATTTCGAATTTTTTATGGAATCTTCATACTGATTTCTATAGTGGTTGTACCATTTTATATTTTATATTTCCACAACAATTAGAAGAGTTGCTTTTTTCTCCACAATCTTGTCAAAATTTTTTTTTTGTTTTGTTTCATTTTTGATTTTTTTTTTTGAGCTCTTGATCATAACCATTGTTTACTATTTGCCAGTTACTTCTAGGGCAGAAGATTAATGTAGAATGTATATAAAGGTCACAAAAAATTAGGCCATCCAAAATAAAGGGACCAGTGAAAAAACAAGCAATTGAAATAAACACTTCTCAAAAGAAGTACCAATGCCCAATAGGGACATTTTTAGTGTCTTTGACCATTAGGGAAAATCTTTAATAGTGTTTGAAATCTGCCTCATGTGAAGGCACAGGCCTATAATCCCAGAATTCTAAGAGGTTAGGCAAGGAGTATCGCAGGTTCAAGGTCTACGTGATTTAGCAACTTAGTGAAACTATACAAAAACAAGTGCTTAAAATCTGTAAATTTGTCTATGTTCTGCTTTCTAATTTGGCTCCAGAGTTGCAAATATGATTAGCCCAGATAATCTGTCTGCTTAATAAAATTATGCCCTAGTTTCTCATAATTGTTGATATTTAACACTTTAAAGTATTTTTCTTCTCTAAATATCCCTGTAAAATTATAAGATATGTAAATAACATATGCATAATATTTGGCACATGGTTAAAAACAAATAAACCTATGTTAGCAATTTTCTTCCATATTGGATTAATTTGTTATAATGGAAATTCATCTAAAACATAAGAAGGTACAAACAAGCACTGTTACACTGTATATCTTGCTAATTTGAATTGAAATCAGAGAGCACAGTTGACTTAATCTTTTCTGTTGCATATGTAAATCAACCAAAGACAAAATGTTACTAGAATCCAGATAAGCTAAGCGAAATTTGTCTTGTCAAATTTTTCTGCAATTTTTAAATGTTATTTTTAATAAAGATAATTCCTTCTTGTGTTTGGGCTTTTTTGTCTTTATTTTAATTTTTGCTTCTTGTATGAATAGTTTTAGTATTTATCTGGATATATCATAAATTTGATTTTTATTTCCATCTTTTTTGTTGTATTACAGATGAAATCTATCCAAATAATTTTTTATATCCTTTAAGAGATATGGTTTAGAGAAGACAGGTCATAGACCATTAAATTCCAAAAAAACACTAGAGTCATTGGAAATTCTTTCCCCTGGAACAGAATCTAAATTTCCTCATGATAGATTATACTTTTATAATTTTGATTTTGGTTATTTAATACCATTTAAATGAGTTAGTGCTGTCATTATATAATTATCACTAAAATAAAACATTCATAGTGCCACAAATTTATTAATATTCTTCATAATGAGTGGAAATTACTTTGTGAAGTGCTGCATTGATGTTTAGTGCCAGAATCGTAATCTAAAATTTTCTTTCAGCTTCATTTTTAAATGCTCTTCTCCATCATGCATTATATTTCATTAAGTTAAGTTTTAAAATTTTAAGCTCATTACCTTAAACATTTAACAAAATAGTAAAACTGTTGCTAGAGTAATGTAACTATTTTAGTAGGAGCAGGTTTGTTATAGACACTCAAGGGGAAGAATTCATTCCTTCAATACCAGTTTGCTATTTTAAAAGGGAAAGTATATTTTGCATGCATTTTAAATACCGTTTTTGTATGTTTAAGGAAAATAATCTGCCAGGAAGAAAGCAGAATAGATAAATGTTAACCCTACTGTCTTATTTTTGCAAAGGATCAAATATCAAATTCAAGTGGAAGAGTTCAGAGTAGCTTACACAAATGTGCTCTTCTTGTCACTCTTCTTTCTATCTAATCTTTTGTTCAAGTGTCTTTGCAAGGTCCTGTGCACCCTAATAGAGTCAGGTACCATGATCCATATTTCAACTCTGGGTTTAGTTACATGACTGCTTTGGGTAATGGGTCATTAGAAAATATGATACAAGTAGATTACTGGCGCTCTTTCACATCTGAGCTTTTTGTCTCTTACTTTCTTCACTTTGAGAACACTCCCCAAGGACCTGCTGAAGGATAAGATACACATGGGTAAAACATACATCTTCCTATTCATTCTGTATCAGGTTCCTAGGCTAGTAAAAGCCAACTAAATCAAAATTTCAGAAAAGCCAGGCAGCACTTAATAAATGGAGTAAAATTGCAGGGAAATGTGTTTGGAGAAAGCTGTAGTTTAACTAGTTAGATATTCTATATGAATGTGGTGGAATCATATTAGAAATGTCACTATCAAAAGAACCCTATGAGGATATTCCATGATCAAAAAGTTAAAATTTATTTTTTATAAAGATACTGAAACCTGAATAAACACTGTTTGGCTTATAGATTCCATTTTATGTAATACTTCATGGTGAAATTTCCAATTCCTTAATTAAATGTTACCTAAAACTATCCTTTTAAAATAACCAGAAATGTTCCTAAGTACTAGCTAAAGACCTTAATTCAAAAATACCATTTGCCTCACTCTCATCAATAAAAGACCTTCTTTAAAAATCTTCCATCCATAATTCAGTGTTATTTGCTAGAGTAGTGTAAAAAACCTTAAGTTATCAAGATAAAAATAAATGCTGAGAAAATTGATGGGTGTTATTTTGAGGAAAGATGATACGTTTATGTGTTTATAGTTTTCCTTTCCACACCTTTGTCCACTCCAAATACCCAACATTCCAGTCATTCTCTGAGGTCCTGTTCTATTTAGCAGGTACCAGCTCTGCCCTGTCTACTCGCACTGTGTCTACCTCAATAGTTTGTGAGAGGAAGAACTGAGCGAAAACACCAAATTTTATTTCAGTTTTGAAAGCCGTAATGAGCTGCATGATATGGTAATTTAATAGTAACAAAACTTAATAGATAAGTCTTTACATCTCCTTTCAATGTACTTATAATGGTGGAACCCACTATGCCAATCAGTAAAGCTTCTGTGTGCAGATTTGAGGATTTAGATTTAACATACTAATAAAAAGTCCCAATAGCATGACCTTAAGAAGCAACCTTTTCATTAAAAATCATATCTCAATGACAATCTTCTGAGCAGTACTCTTCAGTACTGAAACTCTAAACACAATATTGTTAACTAAGGATAATTCAAGACTCATAGTCTTATTTTTTCTTGTTCCAAACTGAAGGCTTCCTAATTCTGATTTTTTGAGTATTGATTAATTTCAATATTCATTTTCATTGCTTAACTTACAGAAAATTCTGTTCCATATTATTAGCTTTCTTATTACTCCTAGTCATGACTTTCAGAGTGCCCACCATGTCCTTAGAATACTTCAAGATATAAATATATAGTGACAATTGAAAACAGAAAGGTAGAAACTAAAATGCCAAATGAGAGGATGATTATATCTCCAAGAGGTAAATTTACCAGCATGTATGCACTTGCTTTTTATGTTTCAATATTATGATCCTTGTTTCACCTCATTATCTTTGAAAAGCACTTTGTAAAATAAAGAAGAAATACTTTGGTTTAATTCATGAATAAAATATTTTTGTACACTGACTTTAAAGTGATGCTTTGAAGAGGTCATAGTCATGGGTGTTTATATTTAATTTTAAAGCAGAGACATCCACTCCATACATTATTTCTGAGTGTAGAAAATAAATTTACACTTTTCAAAGTGTCTGGTCTCACTTTTTCAAAATTGTTCTTAAAAAAATTGTTCTTAAAACACTATATTTATCATAATTTCAATAGAATAATAATCATAGTATGCATAGACAATTTTAAAATCACAGTAGTAAGATTCTGTGTCTTCATTACTAGAATTTAGGTTTAATCCTAGGTTATAATATATGTTATATAAATTAAGACATTTCTCTTTTTTTATTTCAAACACAAAACAGAGAGAAATCTGTCATAGTGGCTATATTTCATATTGTGATTCTCTAAATAGATGCCCAGACTACCCACTTTAGGCCTGCGAAGTCAATCAAACAATGAAAGCATTAAGTAGTTTTTCCACTTCAGTTGCTATCATCTCAGCCTGTGTTCCTCTGAATTAGCCAGTTGGTTACAGGGGTGAGGCGGAAGCACTCTTCTTGTCACCCAGCCCATGCACCACCTGGCTCATTGACCAGGGTTGCTTCTTGGTTCTCCTCCTAGCCCATGACTGCCACTGGCTCATGGGAGGGTTGCCCATATGGTTGCTGCTGGCTCACGGGAGGGCATGGGTTGATTTCTTGGTTTTCCTCTAGGCCCATATGGCTGCTGCTGGCTCAGAGGAGAGTGCAAATTGGCTTATTGTTACCCCTCCCAGCCTACAGCCACCACTGGCTCATGATAGGGTGTGGGTTGGCTTCTTTGTTCTCCTTCCAGCTCACCACTAAACTAGGACATCTCTTAAACTAAAAACTTAAGAAAGAATATGGATAATATTGCTAATGAATTTTAAAATTTTTGATTAATAAAAGATTTTCTTGATTTGACTTTAGTTTAGAGCATGGTGAGAGACATGGGTCTAGTTTTAGTCCTTGGCATATGGAAAGTCAGTTTTTCCAGCGCCATTTAATACAGAGATTACCTTTCTTCCAATGAATATGTTTGGTCCCCTTTTCAAAGATAAGGTGACTGTGTATGGAGTTCTATCTGCATCTTCTTTTCTCTTTCACTGATCTTTAGGTCTTTTTTTTTTTGCCAATACTACACTGATTTTATTATAGTAGTTTTGTAGTATAATTTCAAGTCAGGGATTGTGATGCCCCCAATTGCTTTTGCTTTTAGGTCTCTTCTGGTTCCAAATGAATTTGGTGAATGTTTTTCCAGTTCTGTGAGGTATGCTGATGGTATTTTGATTGGAATTCCATTAAATCTGTATAGCAATTTTGAAAGTATGGCCATTGTCACTATGTTGTGTCTTCCTATCCATGAGCAATGGGTGTCTTTTTACTTTCCGATATCCTCTTTGATCTCCTTTCTCAGAGTACTGTAATTTTCAGTATATAGATGCTTCACTTCCTTTATTATATTGCTTCCTAATTATTTCATTTTTTGGTTGTTATTGTAAAGAGTGTGGTTTCCTTAATTTCTCTCTGTGTAAGTTTATTGCTGGTGTACATGAATGCTATTGATTTGAATGTTGACTTTGTATCCAGTTATACTTTTATATCTGGTTATTATCCCTCAGACAAGGACTTATATCTAGAACATACAAGGAATTTTAAAAAAAATCACACTTCCAAATTCAAAGACCCAAACCAAAATTGGGCATCTGAGATGAATATACATTTCTCAGATGAAGAAATACAAATGGAAAATAAATACATGAAAAACATGTTCAACATTATTGGTCATCTGAGAAGTGCAAATGATAACACAAAGATTCTACTTCACTCTGGCAAGAAAGGCTATCATCAAGAAATCAACCAATAACAAATGCTGTCAAGGCTGTAAGGAAAGATCAACACTTCTCAGCTGTTGGTGGGAGTGTAGACTGGTGTAATCACTTTGGAAATCAGTGTGGAAATTCCTCAATAAACTGGGATTTGAGGTACCATTAGACCTAGCTCTTCCCCTTCTGCATATCTTCCCAGAAGAAGTAAAAACATCACACCACAGTGATATATGTGCACCCTTGTTTATAGCAACACAATTTGTTGGAAACAACCCATCAAGTGAGGTACGGATAAAAAGATGTTATTTGTTTTTATAATGGAGAACCACTCAGTCATAAAGAAGTATAAACTTGACTTCATGTTCATAGGTGAAATAAATCAGACCCACATGTGTAAAAATTGTATAGTCTCACTGGTATGAGAAGCTGAACAAGAAAATAGGACCCAAAATGTACAATAGGTATTGTGAATTGGGAAGAAACTGTTCAAAAGAAAAGAGAAACTGTTATGAGGGAAATGGAAAAGGAAGGAAAGGAAAAGAGTATATATATATATATATATATATATATATATATATATATGTATATATAGCTAAGATAGGTATACTGCCAGTTATATACAGATAGTGAAGATAGGTATACAGGTATACTGCTGGTTTCTCTTAGTGCATTAAAAAGAAAGGTTTATGTTAATATTGTTTGTACAATATGTCATGCTTATACCTTGTACCCTGTGTAACTACTCTGAAGATAACAATATGCAATGTATCAACTATTGCTGTTCTCCTATTATCTTGTTTTGAAATTCTGTTTCTTTATAATAAAAAATAAAAAATTAATAAAAGATTTTCCCTAGCAGAAATTTTTTTAGAAAGAAATGCAAAACTACTATCCTTATTTTTGCTTTATGTATCAGGATATTAAGATGGGTTGACATGTTCTTCCATTTAAAATTGTTTTTCATTTGGTTTCTAGGAAAATATGCCCTTTCTTTTCCTTTGTCTTCCTCCTTTTCAAACCTCTTTTCCAACCTCTTTTCCTTATTCCTCATGTTCTTCCCAATGTTCCCAAACTAAATATTGAAGTAACCAAGAGGGCACACCTTCAGTTTTATTCTCACCTCTTGGGAATCATATCCAACTTCCTAGTTCTAGATGTCATGTATATTTAAAGCACTCCCAAATTTATATCTCCAGCATAAGATTTTCTCTTAAATTGTAGAAGAATGCATCCCACTGACTTGAATTTTTACTATGTAGATAATAGAAACCTTATTTTCAACATGTTCAGTAGCTAATAAGTCATTTGCTTCACATTTATATACCCAGTCACTCTAATAGACTTATTTTTATACTACAGGTACACAGACTTATACATAAAAATTAATGATGCAGTTATAAAATGGCAGTAATGATACATGTATATATATATATATATATATATATATATATGGAATTTCTTTTATGATCACCTTTTAAGAAGGCATAATATTATTTATTGAAGAATATGAATCCTGTAAAAACAAATAAGTTTAATTCTTAGTAGGAAACAAGAGCCTCAGACAAAAATATTTGGCAATGCATCATTGTATACTGTATCATAACAATAATTTTTACATCAACATTTCGTTGTGTGATAAAAATTCAAGAAATCACAGTACTGTATATGTGTGTGTTGCAGAAAAGAGTCATGAAAGTCTCTCATAACTTAAAAATATGCAATGTTTACAAGAAAGAGTGTAATTTCATTAAGTATTCTTACTGAAAGCACTGAATATATGTACTCTAGATTAAAAAGTCTAAGGCCTTCGAAATCTTAGTCTGAGTATCGGACTAGAAGAATAGAGAAATGCATCTCCTTCTCAGCTTAAGCTGTTGGGTGCACCAAATTAAACCCAAGTTATGGGTTCACTAAAGTTTCTAGCCCTCCCACAGATACTACTTACTATTTTGCAGTCTGTTTTGGTTTTTTTCCATTAAAGAAACAGTCTTTGACTCTGTGACTTGGAAATCTTACCTAGAATTTTGCACTCTACTAGATTTATAAAACACAGTATGTTTTATATTAAATCAATTTTATTGTAGATATATTAGGCCTATCACCTACAAGAAATTGTGACCTGCCCGATGAGAAGCGCTTGCTCTATTCAGGATCATTTCCTAAAGCACCTTGTTTTGCAGGATTCATACTGGCTAACATAGATGATACACAACTGACGAATATTTTTTAAAATGGTCTAATCACAAAACTGAAAAGAAATGCAAGTCCTACCTGCCCTTTAAATATCACTCATCAATTCAATGCACATGCAAACTAAATTTTAATGAGTGACCCTTTATCAACAGCATCTTATTCCAGTTATAGTAGAAGAATGGCATCTATTTTAAAAAGTATCTTCAAAGTTTTCACATTGATGTTAAAAATGTACCAAGTTCATTTAAAGTTATATTTTTAGAAAAGCTTTCTAGGAAAAAGTGACATAGTTTATTTTAGAAGGTGCAAATTTTTAATCATAATTCTTTTTTGTTCATAGAAGTAAACTTTAAAAGTTAAAAGGAAAGTCTACAATTAAGAGTCATCTGTAAATCTACTCAAATTTGTAATGTATCTATCATTAAGTGATTACAGAATTATTCGTGTGTACTAAGGTGAGAAGTAAGGAAACGAAGGCATGGGGGTAAAGAGATTATATAATTTTTGGACTGCGGAATTAATTAGGTTGAAACAAGGAATAATAGGACTTCATTCCCATTGGCTGGGGTCAATAGGGAAGAATAACCAAAAATAAATAAATAAATAGATAGTGCATTCTGACAGAATTTACTCCAAAAGAATTTTAACAGCTATATATTGTGGAATAAACTACCATTGCTCTAAATCTTCAAGAATTATGAAACTAATGACATACAGAAACAGAAGTTTCTGGTTATAAGGAAATCAAGAGAAATAGACTTAGTTCTCTGTCTGGATCTACACTGAAAAAAGAAAGGGTAACAGGCAAAGAAATGTGAGAGAGCTCAGAAGTTCAGGAAGGCTAACAAGTATAGTTAGAAGTGATTCCAGGAATCAAAGTCCTTGAATTCATAGTTACCATAGGAAGGGTTTTCTGTGAATCGAGAGATAAAGGCCTAAAAACAGATTCTTTCAACTCATTGCCACATTATATATAAATGCATAGTTCTTTTATTTTAAATTTTCAATGACTCATTGCAACAGAGAAGGATATAAGTAATCTTGCACTTAGGTGAACCAATTTGAATAAATCAAGTTAATATATAAAATGCATAAAAAATTAGTCTGTGATTGAATCTATGCTAAAGAAGGTGCTTGGTTCCCAAACATGTCATGTGGAAGATGAGGTTGCATTTGTTGAGGTAGATAATGCACATATGTTGTTTCATTCTTAATTTTCTGCTTAATTACTTTAAAGAATCTTTAAAAAGGCATATTATTAACATTTTTTTCCTTCAAATTATTTTGAAGATTTGAAAAGTAACTATGAATTCAAATATTTGAAATATTACAGCTTACCAGAAGTCATATGTAATGCTATTGAATTTATAAAAGTTTATATAGATAATAGAAATTATTTATAACTCTTGTATATGATGATTATTGCACTTAAAATTTCATTTGGAAAAAAATCATTTTTACTGATAAAATAACTTGCAAAACAAGAAAGAAGAATTTTCTCTGTATTGGGAAAGACATACTGTTTTCGCTTGAAGAACAAAATTAATGAAAATTAAAAGAAAAACTAAAAGCTCTTAGATATTGTATGAATAATATTATAGAAAAATTTAAACAGTTCAATAATTAGGACAGGTTTCTTTCTAAAATCATTAAACAATTTATTGCATTTTACTGGGAAATAGACATTAATACTGAAAATTTTATCACAATTTGGAAGTTTGAAAACATACCACAGTTATTATTTTAAAAATCTGCATTTTGCAATCAGTTTAAACTTTATATGCCAAACCACAATAGTGTCTTTATACACCGTTATTATTGTTATTAAAATTATATTATTGAATATAATCTTATTTGACTAAAAGATGCTAAATTTCTTTTAAAAATTGTTCATTTTCTTTCATGTATGCGAAGCATTTTGACAGATCTTTTTAATGATAATTTTACTCACAATTTTATGAAAAAGATATTTAGTGCATTTTCAATAATGTGCATATCATGACTTCACCTCTAAGTCAGGGTCGATATGGGCTTTAGAAATATCTGAATTAATTTTGATTAAACACATTATTTTTGTTTTGTTTTCAGATGGCGTAAGTTGCAACAGTCTTTGTACTTAGTTGAGAGACATCCCTGTTTGTTTTGTATTCTTATGCACAACGCAGCCCAGAATGAGTGTGCTGTGTACAATCATGTTGAATGCACTGAGAGGTCTCAACCCCTTTAGGACTAAAAGAATTTTTTGAT
>RJWT010019090.1:0-18556 GCA_004365215.1 Cuniculus paca
GCACCGGGGATTGAACTCATGACCTTGCGCTTGCCAGGCAGGCGCTTAGGCCACTGAGCTAGATCCCCGGCCCTGGTGTTTTTGAGACAGGGTCTCACTATGCCGTTCAGGCTGGCCTTGAGCTCACTTTGTAGCCCAGGCTGGTCTCGAACTCACAACGATCCGCCTGTCTCAGCCTCCCGAGTGCTGGGATTACAGGTGTGAGCCACCATGCACGGCTCAGGCTGTTTTTATTTTTAAAATATTTTCATTAGTACATGTTTACAGTACATGATGTTTACATTCTTTGTGTGAAGTTGATATATATATCATGAGATATATATATATCTCATATCTTAATTCCTTTTTTCATCTCCTGTCCCTCTTCTTCTCCCCTCCTTTCATCTCTTGGTGACCTTTCCATTTGAGAAAGATCTATCTCCCTATTTCCTATTATCTATCTTTTATTTTTCTCTTTATTTATATTTTGGGTTTGTCATATGAAAGAAACCATACAATATCTAAGGTTGTGTGTCTGATTTACTTTGCTTGATATTATGGTCTCAAGGCACATCCATTTTCCAAAAAAGAATTCAAGGTTATCCTTCTTTATGGAGTAGCACTCGTTTGTGTGTAAATACCACATTTTCTTTATCTATTCATCTGTTGATGGACCTACAGGCCACTTTCAAGATTTAGCTATTATGAATTGTGCTGCTATAAACATGGGCATGCATGTATCACAGTAATACGATGTCTTTAACTCTTTTGGGAAGATACCTAGAAGGAGAATATCTGGGTCAAATAGAATTTTTAGTTTTAGGTTTTTGAGAAATCTCCATACTGATTTCCATAGAGCTTGTACTCGTTTAAATTCCCACCAGCCTAGAAGAACCAAGAAAGGCTTTGTTTCCCTCACAGCCTTGGCAACACTTGTTATCTGGCCTCTTTCTTTTCTTTCTTTCTCTTTCTTTCTTTCTTTCTTTCTTTCTTTCTTTCTTTCTTTCTTTCTTTCTTTCTTTCTTTCTTTCTTTCTTCTTTCTTCTTTCTTTCTTTCTTTCTTTCTTTCTTTCTTTCTTTCTTTCTTTCTTTCTTTCTTTCTTTCTTTCTTTGTGCCAGGGATTGAACTCACGACCTCACGCTTGCCAGGCAGGCACTTACGCTGCTGAGCTAAATCCCTGGCCCTGCTATTATTTGATTTCTTGATGATTGCCATTCTTTCTGGGTAAGATGAAATCTCAGAGTTGTTTTAATTTGCATTTCTCTAATGGCCAGCGATGTTGAGTATTTCTTCATGTATTTATTGGCCATTTGTATTTCTTCTGTGAAATGTCTGTTCATTTCATTTGTTTATTTTTTGATTGGGTCTTTTATTTGGGGGAGTTCTAATTTTTTTAAAGTTCTTTGTATATTCTAGATATTCTTCCTTTGTCTAAGAAAGACCTAGAAAAAATTTGTCCCATGCTGTAGTTCGTCTTTTCACTCTGTTGATTGTTTCTTTCTTTTCTTTTCTTTTCTTTTTTTTTTGGTACCGGGAATTGAACTCACGACCTTGCACTTGCCAGGCAGGCACTTTTGCCACTGAGCTAAATTCCCAGCCCAGTTGATTGTTTCTTTACTGTGCAGAAGTTTTTTTTTAATTTGATCTGATCCAATTTGTTGATTCTCAGAACTATTTCCTGCACAGCATGGGTTTTGTTCAGAAAATCCTTGCCTATGCCCATGACTTCAAAAGTTTTACCTATTTTATCTTCCAGCAGATTAAATGTCTTTTTTTTAAACAGTTAACTATTTGAGCCATTTTGATTTTAGTTTAGTATATGGTGAGACATACGAGGCTATATTCAGTCTTCTGCATGTGGATAGCCAGTTTTCCTAGCACCTTTTATTAAAGAGGTTATCTTTTGTCCAGTGCATGTTTTTGGCCCTTTTATCAAAGATCAAATAGTTAATGTGCCTGGGGTTGTTTCTGCACCCTCAAGTCTGTACCATTGACTCTCATGTCTGTTTTTGAGTCAGTACCATGTTGTTTTTATCACTGTAGCTCTGTAATATAACTTCAAGTCTGGGATTGTTATGCTTCCCTTTTTGCTCTTATTACACAGAGTTGCTTTGTCCATATGAATCTTAGGATTGTTTTCTCCAACTCTGTGAAGAATGCTTTTGGTATTTTGATTAGGATTGCATAAGTCTAGTTATCAGTTTTGGAAGTATAGTCATTTTCACTACATTGGTTCTGCCTATCCAGGATATCTTTCTATTTTCTGATGTCTCTTTGATTTCATTTTTTCAGAGTATTGTTTTTGTTGTAGAGGTCTTTCATTTCCTTGGCTGGATTAATTCCTAAGTATTTAATTTTTCTTGGTGCTGTTGTGAATGGTATTTTTTCCGATTTTTTTTCGTCAGTTGCTTCATTAGTATACAGAAATGCTACTGATTTTCATGGATTGGTTTTGTATCCTGCTGCATTTCTGTCTTTGATTGTTAATTCTAAGAGTCTCTTGGTGGATGTTTTTAGATCTTATACGTAGAGAACTCTGTCACCTGCAAATAGTGATAATTTTACTTCTTCTTTTCCTATACATATCCTTGTTTATTTCTTTTTCTTGCCTAATTGCTCTCATTAATGTTTAGAGTACTGTTAAACATGAGTGGTGATAGTGAACATCCTTGTCTTGTTCTTGATTTTAGAGGGAAAGTTTTCCGTTTTTTTCCCCCATTTTATGTGATGTTGGCAATAGGTTTGTCATAAATGGCTCTTGTGGGTTTGAGATATTTGCTTTCTGTTTGTAACCCACTTGCTGTGCAGGCAGATTCCTCCATGCAGAGACTGGCCCAACCCCCAGGAGTCTGAGACCTTTCTGAACACTGCCATCCATGGCCAGGAGGACTAGGAAGGCTGGACTGTGAGACCTCCCAGCTCTCCCTCTCTGGCCCAGCTTCACCCTACTGACCTGCTCCTCAATCCTTCTCCCCATCAGCCACAAACATATTCCCACCCCAGGGCCTTTGGATTGCTGCTCCTAGTGCAGGGAGGTGCCAGGTACACACCAGGACCCAAGGAGAGCATCCCATGGGAATCGCAGAGCCTGGCATTTTCCTCAGTCTCTGCTGAGTGCTATCTAGGTGCCAACCTTGTCATCTCTGTATGAGAATTATTTACTTGTTAGTTATTGGGCTCCCTCCATCAGACAGTGGCTCTGTGAGGACCAGCCTAGCTTAGAGGTATACCCCTCAGGAGCAGGTCTGCCCTGGATGGAGGTGCTGGGTACCCACTGGGTAGCTATGGCCCTACTCACACTTTAAGGGGACAGTGAGCCCATCCTCCCCTGCTGATGGAGGCTGTGCACCTGCACTGTCTAGGCTTCTGCAGGTAAGCAGGGCGGCTTCAGTGATGCCACATGGCCCTAGGGCTCAGGCTCCATAGGCACTGAGTGACAGGCATACAGTGACATCATGACTTCATGCCAGTGGCAGGTGGCATTTCTAAAAGACAGTGTACATGCTTCACCAACCATGGAGCTGACTGTCAGGAAGTCCCCATGTTTGCCCTTCCCAAGTTCTGGCTTCTGACTTTGGTGGAAAGAATGCCAGAAGACTTCCAGCCATGCGTGGGGAAGCGCTCTATACACAGGTGCCACGTGGTGCTGGGGTAGACGAGGTGGCCCTGCCTTGGAAGGCAGTTATGAGCGCTAGATGTGTAATATGTGGGATGCTCACTAGAGGCTAGGAATCACACCACGTTTCTTCAAACCCAAGTCTTTTGCATTTATATCACGATAGTATTGTCCTGATGAGAGAAAAGGAACAAATTCATCAAAGAACTAGGGATTTCCTGTGGCTCAGAGTTTTCTTTCATGCTTATTGGAAGTGCAAGACCGAATGCTAGACTTTCATGTATTACTTTTTGTACATTTAAGAAAGAAATAACTTGGCCACTATTCCCACATCAACATCTGCCTTCTTGATTTCCTTTTGTCCAGAGCTGTCGAAGCACTGGACAGGACTGGACAATGCTGCATGCCCTAGAGAAGGGATCTCCATGGCTGCCTCCCACCCTGGGTGTTGCCTGGTCTTCCTCTTGGCTCTTAATGGTCTCCAGATAGCACCTAGATTCATCGTCTTCCCTAGATGGCCCTCAGAGGCTTGGGGCTGGGATGTGGAGGGGTCATCTCCAGGATAGGTGGCCCCATCCCATGTTGACCAGGGGCAGCATAAGGTGAATCTTGGCTTCCAGCGCAGCAAATGAGCCAAGAGTATCTTAGCTAAACCAATCATCAGTGCCCAGAGTGAGCCCTTCTCCCAGAGGCTCCCGACATGCCCTCCTCCCTGGTTGGCCCTGTGGCCTGGGGAAACGTTTCTGGAGGAGATCCTGATGTCTGCTGCCCATGGGGCTCAGAAGGCTCTGACAAAGACTGGGCAGCCTCTGCCTGGGTCTCCCTGGCTGCAAAAGGGGTGCCGAGGAGGGGCTGAGGGCCTTCTACTGCCTTTCTGTTGTGCAGCCCTGGGGACGACGTCATGACTGTCCCCAAACTGCCTGTACCATGGGCACACTCAGTCCAGCCCTGATCTCAGGGCAGAGGAAGGGTGGCAGAATGTGTCTGAACGTGGAGACCGATAGCTGCCAGGGACAGTGCCAGCTGTGGGAGCGGCAGGAAGCTGGGAAGTGGGGAGGCAGAGACGTTGGGAGGCTGAGCCGGCAGGGTGTGGGCTTCTTGGTGAATCACTGGCCCCTGGGGCCAGCTCGGGTCAGGTGCAGCACCGCCCCAGACGCCAATTAGTGATTCGTCACCCCCTGCCCTGGAAAAGCAGGCTGCCAGAGGGAGAGCCCTGCCTGCAGCTAGACTCTAGTGAGGCCCCTCCTTCTTATATTCGCACCTACCAGGGAGGCCCCCACATCTGGACCTGCCCCCTGGCCAGCTGACCCTGTCATGGAATCCCTAGAGTCCTTGGAGCTGCAGGCCCTACCCCAGTGGATTCTATCAGATATACTACGAATGGAGACCAGGAGGCCTCAGGCCTCATTGGCCCAGGGACGCACTTGAAGCTGGAGTTTCCTTCGCACAGTGTGGACTGGAGGCAGTGTGGTGCAGGGTACACCCTGGCCCTCTCAGTGAGACCCTGTGGGTGTCATCGCCCTTAATACTCAGGTGGGGCTGTGCAGGGTAGTGAGCCCGGTAAAGGATCAGACCTGGTTCTGAGCATCAGTGGGGGTACTCCAAGGCCTGTGCATACAGCAGAACTCCGCATGGCAGGAATGGAGCCTGGACCACTGGGCAGCTACCAGGCTTCTTCATCCTGTGCAGGCTAGAGCAGGTCAGGCTGGGTGGATGGCCCAGAGCCTCGGTCTGTCATCTGTCCAGTGTGAGATCAAGCCGGGGGGAAACCTGGCAGTCACCCCATTTCTGCTGCTAATCTTCAGGGGCCAGGCTGGGCCCTGTGGGCTGAAAGGGGAAGGGGCACTATCCAGAAGGCAGGACTGGAAGGGGAGGGTGGCATGGCTGGGGTGCTGGTGGCCCTAAGGAAGAAGGGTGTGTCCTGGCCCCAGAGTGTCCCTGCCTTCTCTGCCCTTGCTTCAGGTGCCACCCTCAGGGAGCAAGGCCCTTGTCCATCGAGGAGTCGCCCCATGCTGTCCCTAAGAGGCCCAAGGGCAGAAGCTCTGGGAAGTACCTCAGCCACAGTGGGGGCCCCTGCCTCGTGTGGGTGGGGCTGGCCCTCCCGCCGCTCCCTGGGTTGGAGCCCTGGGCGGATCCGTGCCTGTCTCTGTTGCCTGCCACCCTGGGTGGGGCACTTTGATGTCCCCGACCTGCAAGCGGGTGCGTCTTTGAAGCCAGGCCTGGCCCTGTGGCCCCTTATAGCTGACGTGAGCTATCGTCCACCCTGGAGTCTGCCAGGTCTCCTGGAGTCATGTGAGCCTGCGGCCCTCAGGACCAGCCAGGGGCAGAGGCCTGCGGACCGGCATCCTCCCCTCCCTGAGCCCCAGTGCTCTCATTTGTAGGTGTGGGGGATGTCACTCCAGCTAGGAGGGTGGGGGGCTAGCAGCATCAGTGGGGTCATTCCTGATATTTCCGGGGCAGTGGTGCAGCTGGTGATGCTGACTCCTGTCCTGCCCACAATCTCACTGCCTCCACTGGTGCCCTGGTCTTAGGTGAGGAATTTGAAGCACAAAGGTATGGAGAAGAGCCTCTGTCGGGGGACCTTCCAGGTCCAGCACCAGCAGGGACGTGGAGAAACCAGAGCTCAACCTGCTTGAAGGACCAGTGTCCCCCTGTGCCTGTCCCCGCCAGCTGACACATATCCCTAGGCCTCCAGCCAACCCAACTCACTGGTGCACGAGCCCCCTAGTGGGTGCAGGAAGCAGGATGGGGCCCTTATCAGAGCTGCCGCCTGCCACCCCGCCTGCGGCTGACAAAGAGATGGGGAGACAGCCATAAACCCCTTTGTTCCCCCGAACAGGAGAGGAAATAAAAACATAAGCTAATAAAACTGAGCCTGTATCAAAGCTGACTTATCTCTTTATTTTGCTATAAAATCACAGAATCAAAAAGGCAGGTGGCCTCTTTATGGTTCAGGGTTAGATATTTCCATGCCGGTTCGACCCTGCAGGAGCCCCTCTGCCCACCCAGCCACAGAGCCCCAGCCTCGGGTGTGGAGCGGTTGGAGGGGGCCCTCCCCAGGCAATTCCTCGGGCTATGGGTTTGGACGCCCTCTTGGACTCCAGCGCCACCTCTGGGTGTGAAAAACTACACAAGTGCTTTCCAGGACAGGGTGAGGCTGACCTCGTGCTTCGGCCACCTCTCCAAACGGATGGCGCCACAGCTCTCCTCAGCAGAGTGATAACCTGAGGGCTATGTCTTACAAAAGGCCTCCTGCCATTGTTCGCTGGGACCGTGGACCCCTCCAGGAGGCCAACCTGTGAGGAGGACAGGACTCTGGCCACGTGGCCACCCTCTCCCTGGGTGAGCACTTGCAAGCTGAGTCCAGAAAGGAGGCCACAGGGCTGGCTGGTGTCACCCCTCTCAGGCGGCTCCTCCTTCATTGTCCAGGACTCCCAGAGGGCACTAATCTATGGTGGATGGGGTGGACCCCTGGTGCCTCACAGCCAGGCAGTCACTGTTGAAGGCGGGGCTTCCTCAGAGACCCCTGCACACACCTGCACAGATCAGGGAGCTTGCACACAGGGCACACTCAGCGCTGACATGGACCTGAACCGATCACCGGTATTGTGAGTTTGCATCGTGATCACGAGCCTCCCCCCGAGGTCCAGGTACAAGCATGTTCCCAAGTTCCCACTGCCAAGTTCTGTCCCCCATGCCTGGGACTTCAGGCCTGAAGTGAGACTTCAGGTATGGGGGTGGTCCTTGCACATCTCCTGTACACTCTTCACCCCTTCTCTACCGAGTGTGAGCCTATTCCTCCAACATTGGGCAGACCTTCCTTTCCAAACCCAACCCACAGGCTGTGATGCTCAGGGTTAAAGACCTGCTTTGAGAGAGGCAGCCCTTGGGCCAGGGCTTTGAGTGAAACTAGCGATAACCCTAGTATGTCCTGGGGCTCAGAAACTAGGGCTCCTGTCCCCACACCCCTGCTGGGTTGGGCATGGGCCTGGGCTGGCTGTGTGGCTTCTGCAAGCACCCAGGGTCAAGCAGGTTTACAGCCACCTTGCCTGCAGTGCCCAGGCATGCTCCCTCCACGTGCCTTGAACCCCAGCAGGAGGGCAAGATCATCAGGAGAGATGCAGCTCCTGGTGGATGGATAGTCTGGTCTCAACCTCTCCTCTTGCAGGCAACATATTTTTAGAGCTTGGTGGGCACACAAGACAGACCATGTGATAAAGGATGGTAGGATAGAAAACTCAGAGGTCTTAACTACCCTCAGGGGGTTGGGAGCAGAGGGCAGGAGGGTCCCTGCACTTTAGGGGAAGTTTCCTGATGGAGGGTGACCTTTCAATTGGGTGCAGAAGACAAGAAGACATGGATAGCAAACTGCTCCTTGCATCCTCTGGATAGGGTCCTGAGATTCCCCTGTAAGGGCTTGTCATGCAGCCCTTATCCATCCATCCACCCATCCATCCATCCATCCATCCATCCATCCATCCATCCATCCATTGCTTGTCCATCACTTATCCATTTACTCATCCATCCATCCATCCATCCATCTATACATCTCTCCCTCTTCATCTCAATGTATCCCTTGATCAGACTATGAATGTATGGCCGGGCATGGTGGTGCACTCTTGTAAGCCCAGCATTCGAGAGGCTGAGGCAGGAAGATTGCTGCAAGTTCGAGACCAGCCTGGGCTACAAAGTGAGTTCAAGTTTAGCCTAAACTGCACAGCGAGACCCCGTGTCAAAAAAACCACAAAGAAACAAACTATGAATGTATTCATATCCCTAAGCCCCCATCTCCACATGACCTCTTGATACATCTGTGTATCTCTTCATCCATCTAGCCACTCAATCTGACCACTTGTACTGAGCATATGGACAGGACGCAAACCGCAACTTCTTTCTTACCATCTTATGAATTGTTGGGGTTTCCGTGCACATGTCCAGTCTGTGAGAGAAGCATTCTAAGGCAGTTGAACTCTTACTAACTTAGTTGTTTCAGAAATATTTCTCACTTTCATCGAGGATTAGTTTTTGATGGCTCACTTTTGTTTTGCTCGTTTGTGGTCCCATCCTATAGCTGCTGTTTGTGCTTGAGGGTGCAAAGAGGGGCAAGCGGGTGTGGGGCATCTGGGATGGCCGGGCTGCTGTGTGGGGAGGGGGGTGGAGGAGTACGTGGTCATCGTCTGGGACAGGATGCAGGGTGAGCTCAGATTCCTGTGGCCATTCCCGGGCCTCAGGAACTTGCACTCTGCTCCCTCTGGGGTGAGGTAAGGAAACGTCTGCTTAGCGGGACAAGTGCAGGGATGCAGTGGAGATGCATGGTGGTGGGGAGGATCGTCAAGTCAAGGTGAGGGCTTGCGGTGGACCCTGGTGGCCCAGGATTAGTGTCCTCGTTAGAATAGATGACAGAGTGCAGGGCAGAGGCCACAGTAAGGTTATAGCCAGAGGCGGTCTGTAAGCCTGAGAGGGACCCCCAACAGCCTGCCCCTTGCCCTGATACCCGGCCCCTGATTTGGGAGGACCATACCAGCCGCTGCACCACGGCACTTATTCTGCCTCCCAGGTGAGCAGGACAGGTGGGCAAACAGCATCTTCCATCCTGGAGACTGCCATGGAGGCGAGCCATTTCACCACAGCTCTCCTTCCCCGCCCAGCCCACCCCTATGGGTGCCCCCTTGCCATCCTGCCCTGCCCCCGCCTCACCTTGCCTCCACACTGGCCCATGCTGCTTAGCACAGGCGACACTTTCTCCAGGTAAAACTGTCACCTTGCTGTGCACCCTGTTCCAGCAATGTGCCAGGGCGGGGCTAGGAAGAGAGGAGCTGGGAGGGGAACTGGCTTACACCTTAGGCATGGGGATCCTGGGCCTCTCAGAGGAGCCTGGGTCCCGCTTTGCTCAGGGGGGGATGTTACTGAGCAGGATCAGGTACCAGGGGACAGCGGGGGCTCTGGGTCACCCTGGCTGCTCACCCTGGAGTGGTCAGAGGAGTAGCCAGTCCACTCAGGCCAGACATTCATGGTACGTTGACCACAAACATCTGAAACTTGGAGGAGGGCAGCACACAGTAGCAGCAAGTCTGTGCCCACCCAGCCTGGTAGCCTGGAGGTCCTATCCAGTGGTCCTCTTCAGCATGAGAGGGAAACCTGGGAGCTCAGGCAGGTTGGTCCCCATGCTCAGCCTTTAATGTCCCCAGTGGGCGCAGGTTACCCAGCAGGCCAGAGGCTCTACCAAGAGCACGTCTGTCACAGGAGGGCCGAGCAGAGGAGGCGCAGGTGACCTGACTTTGGGAATCCCAAATATGGGGTGAAAGGGCCTCCAAGCATCTGTCCATGCACTATAGTGGAGGTGGGAAGAGGGACCACCACGGGCCGAGGTGTCCTGGGCCAGCAGCTGAGAAGGACCTGTGCACCCCACAAGACCTCCTTGTTTCGGGCTCTGCTCACTGCTCCTTCCCATCCTTCCTGCCACTGTATCCAGGCTCCTTGTGTGACTGTGGTAAACAGTGACAGGCTGTGGGCTCTGTGAAGTGTCTCCTTACTCTCTTGGCTGGGGCTGGGCTGCGAACGACTTTGCGACAGACATCACCTACTGCCATGAAGCAGAGCCACCACCTCTCCCAGAGCACTGTGAGGAGGGAGGACAGGACCCTCTGTGCAAGGGGTGGGCTCAAAGAGGGACCTTCCTTGTCCCAGGTGAGGACTCTGGCCAGCTCTGGCTTCCAAATGTCCCTCAGGGAGGTGCCCCTTCTGCCCTCTGTCTCCCCAAAGCCTGCCCCTTGGGCTTGAAGCCACGCTGATGGAAATCTCATGCTGTCCTCCCCCAGACATGCAGGCCAGGCCCAGCAATTGTGGGCGTGGGGGTTCCTGCTGAGCTAGGCTTTGCCCTGAGAGGAAGGACAAGGACAGGGACCTGACTGGGGCTGTGTGAGGCATGTGAGAGACGAGGGGTCTGTGTGAAGGTGACATTCGAGCTGGCCCTGGGGAAGCAGAGCCCTGAGCCTGGCGCTGAGGAGTGGTACCCAGGCACCGTCCACCACTGCATCAGGGTCCGGTCCTCTCTTCCTCCCCTGGAGGGGAGGGGAAAGTCTGCAGAGACAGCTGTGGCCTCCGTGACGGCGTGGCCCTGTCTTCTGCTGTGTGAGGGTGTGGGTGCTGTGGCGGGTACACCCGCGTGTGCACTGAGAGCTGTGTGTTTGTGGCTGTGTCATAGCTGAGGTACTGGATCCAAGGATGTCACATGTGCCTCACACATGTGTGCATTTGTGACTGTGTGTGGGGGGGGTACATGTGAGTGCATCTGGAGCCCCAAGTACCCAGGCTTTATGTGGTCAGCACCTCAGACCCTGAGGTGAAACTGCAGGAGAGATCTGGGGACACCGCCCCTGCTGCACCCCATGCACCCCAACCGGGACTTCCTGGGAGTGGAGGTGTCCTGGCCCTATCTTGAAGCATCTGTACCTTGAGACCACCGTAGGCCCCGGGCTGGTCCAGGCCTCCTCCATTCCTGTGACAGTCGCAGGACCTTCCAAGGCCCTGTCCCTCCCTCAGGCCAGACTGGGCTACCCAGAGTAGCTTGTTGGAGACTTTGTGTCCTCTACAGCTCCCCTCCTTGACCCTTCTCTCCCCTCCCCTTGGGGAGCCAACCTCCCTCCTCCACAGTCCTGCTCTTGGAAACTGGATCACGGGCTCCACCAGGTGGCCACGTGGCCACACAGCTGGGCAGACGCGTCCAGACTGCTGTGTCCACCCCAAAGCTTCCTCCTCCTTCCTAAGTGTGCGAGAAACAGAGACACAGAGCTAGAGACAGACAGGAACACAGAGAGATAGCGACAGAGAAAGAGAGATCGAGGCAAAGAGAGATACAGAAGCAGTGAAGTCGTGATAGAGAAGATAGAGGCACAGAGATAGGGACAAAGACAGAGAGATAGACAGAGAGAGCTATAGAAATAGAAAGATAAAGGAGATCCAGACAGACAGGAAAGACAGAAAGAGATACAGAGAAACAGAAAGGGAGAGAGAGTTGAGGTAGAGAGAGGGAGACTGCTGCCCCGAGACCCCCTCAGGTGGCGTAGTTCTGGATCAGCTCACCTCAGTTCTTCCTGTACCACCCAACTCTCGGCCCCCGGTGTCTGTGGGACCGTGAGGACCATGGTGGTAGGCCCCAGAGCTTCTGGGCAGTGGCAGAGTCACCAAGACCCCAGACTAGCCCAGGTTCCACCTGGTAATGCCCCACCGAGGCCAGGTGAGCCGATGTCCTGTGTGTCTTTCCCAACTGGATCTGCTGCCTGCTCACAGGCAGGGCGGGGCACCCCCTCCTACTCACCTCCTCCTCTGGATGTCCTTTCCCAAGGGGCAGGGGTGGCCAGGCCCTATGGGGTCCCACTGTGCTCCGGGCCTGTTTTTTGTTGCTGTGAGGCTGCCAGGGTGGGCTCAGGGTGGGGACAGTGGAGTGGCCTCATTGAGGGCTGAAGTCTGAGTCTGGAGCCTCGATGGTCACATGACCCCTGTGGGCAAGCCCATGGCCAGGGCACCAAAGTGTCCCTGCTTGAGGAGCCACGTGTGTGGCTCGGGCAGACCCAAAACAGCCCCCACCGGGGAGCTGGGGGGCCTCACGGCTTCCAGAGACCCAAGGAGGTCCTCGCTTCACCTGCTGTCTGGGAGCTGCTGTGAGCACCTTCGAAGCTCTGACTGGAAGTTTCCTGTACATCCCTAGCAAACCTCACCTGCTGGCCAAGGAAGCCGGGGTCCCCAAGGACAGAGAGGACCTGCCAGCTCTCTACTAGTCCTGGGGTGATGGAAACCGCGGCCGTGGGTGTCCACCTCAGTTTAGCCAATATCAGTGTGTGCCGGGTCCCCAAGAGGCACTGACAACCCTCCATAGACACCACTGCATGGTTTGCCTGGCCTAGCCAGCAGCAGGCTGGGTGCCTCTCTCCAGCCTTCAAGCCTCCCTCCTTCCAGAACCAGCGGGCTGGAAGCGAGGTTATGCTGCTGTGAACCACATGGGGGCGCCAGCTCCCCATGGAAGAGGCAGGGCGTTCAGGGCTGCAGTCTGGGTGGCTGAGGAGGGGTCTGCCAGGCAGGACAGCAGGGGCAGAGGCTAGGGGTGGGAGCAGCATGGTCCACTGCAGGCCTGGGGTGTGTGCCGCTGCCCTGGTGACCCAGGACACCCTACGGGGCTCACAGGGCTCCTTCCTTCCCTGGGTCGGACGATTGCTTTCACCCGGAGACCCTGGATGGTGAATCAGAATCGATCAGTGGCCTGGTCTGAGGCACCTCTGAGGACCAGGTGGGCTGGCACTGCTGGGGGCTACCCACTCCCTGCCCACTCTGTGTCCCTGCCCTTTCCCTGAGCACCCCGAGCTGCCCGGCTCTGATCCTTCCCTCCTTCCCCCACCTTTGCCCAAGCTGTGCCCACCCAGACTCCTCCTGGACCCTCTTGCACTGGGTGCTGCCTTCTCAGCCTGCTCCCTGTCCTCTCAGGGCAGCCAGTGAGCCGTCCAGTCGTGCCTTCCTCTGTCTCTACCTTGCCTGGAGCCCTGCCTGTGCCCTGGTGGAGCAGTAAGGCCACCTGTCAGAGTGACACAGACCAGGGCTTCTGTGGCAGGAGAGGCTGAGAAGCAGAGCTGCTCTGTAGAGCCCTCAGGCAAGGTCTGGAAGAGGACATAGTGTGCCCACCGCACAGGACAGCCCGGGGCTGGCACCCACGAGGCCCTGCAAGGCCTATCACCCCACCTGTCGGCCTGCCACATCGGCATGAGGACATCTGGCAGGCAGGTAGAGACCCTGGGGCCCATCAGGAAGTGGCCGCTAAAGCTGGATCCTTTCTCCCTGCTGGGTGTTACCCTTCCAGGGCCATGGGCGGCCAGGAGCAGGGCCAACCCCACCCATGCCTCAGAGCTGCCTGCAGGCCCGAGGGCCCCAGCCTGATTTCCGCTGCTCCCCTGGACCATGTGCCCACCGCGGAGCCTGGGACAGTGCGTGTTCCTCGGTGAGCAGAGGCCATAGCTGCCGTTTCCTGGACACAGCAGGAGGGCAGGAGGAGCACCTGCCCGCAGTCAGCGCCTACACACCCCTTTGCAGAGGCAGCAGACTCTGGGCTCTGCTTTCTGGGGCTCATAGGCTGCCCCCACCAAGAAGCCAGCCCTGGTCTTGGGGATGCGGGGCCACCCAGCCTTGGCTCCCCTCAGACCCGTCTCCTTCCAGGGAGTCCCTGGTTGGGGTGAGGGAGGACAGGCCTGTTGTTAGCAGAGAGAGCCCCTCACTGCCACGAAGTGAGGACAGCAGCCTCACAGGGAGTAGGCTAAATGGCTCTCCACAGGTCCCATGCCCACACAGGTGTACACAGCCAGCTGACCCCGTGGCCAGGAGGCCCTCCTCCTGAGATGCACAGGGCAGGAAGGAGTGGGCTCAGCCTGGGGGTAGCCCATGTTGCTGCATCTCTGGTTTATCCTGAGAAGCCCACCATACATGGTCCCCTCCATGGCGTGTCCCAGGGTAGGAGGACCTTTACTGGCTTGTCTTAGTTACTGTGACAGGCACAATATCGCCGCTGCTGGAGTCAAGCCCTGTACCTCAGCCCCACAGTGCCTCCCTCCTTGAAGAAGAGCTGAGACCCTGGCATGAACCATTCCACTGACACAGCCAGCACCATTCATCCGGGTCCTTGGGGAGGGGGGGGCTAGCGCCATCCATGTGTTTGTTCTAGGAGTTCAGGGAACTGTTTGCTTCTACATTAACATTTTTCTAATGAGCATGGATTACTTTTATAATCAGATTTTTTTTCCAGCTAAAAATACTGCAGTTATCTTCAATAGCAAGCGGTACCATCCGCCTGACTTCAAAAGGTCACCGTGTGCCTGGTGACAAAGTCAATAGACAAAGGAACACAGGCTGCCAGGTCCCTCTTCCGCTATGACCCCAGGCCACAGACAGAGAGGCAGCCTCCAGCAGGTTAGACACAGAAGAGCAGACAGCAAAGGCTGCTGCTCTGCCCTCCTCCCCCTTCCCCACCTACTCAGAGTCCACCCCTTTGTGCAGAGCTGGGCCACTCAGGCCCCAGGTCCCTGAGGCGCTGGCAGCCAGGGCAGGTGCTCAGGGCCGGTTCAGCACAGGCGCCACATGGGCCCTGGATTTCACGTGCCTGCAATTAGCCCCTGCGTGCGTGCAAGAAGTCAGCACGCTCCAGCACGTGGCTGGGTCGATATGGACAGATAGGGGACTCGGTGCGCTTTTACCCGGAGCATTAACGAGCTGCTGTTTCCACAGATAGCAGATCAGTGCACAATTAGACCCATGGGTGCCTTCCAGACCTTCCCGGCAGCTCTGGGCTGTCAGCACCCATCCTGCTCTGCAGCACGTGCAGGCTCCTGTTTCCTCTTTGAAAAAGCCCCAGCAAAGGCCTTCTACAGTGGAAAAGGCTTCTAACGTGCAGTTGGGAGCAGACACTGTGTCTCTTCTGCAGTTGCAATTAAACCAGTAACATCCAGGGAAGGACGTGCTCAGAGCCCTCGGGGCCACACAGGCGGGGCGGCTGCGTGGACATGCATCCTGTGCCTCTGTTTTCTACAGTTTTGATCATTTTGCTGTGTAATGGTAGATAACACGTCTTAATAAAAAATCAATAAATAGTCCTGAGGCTTTTTAATGGAGAAAGAGTAAATAGAATCTGAGCTTGACCAACCAGAGGAGTCAGCACCTCCCGCCATGGCCATCGAGCCCCAGGCTGTGCCCAAGCTGGCGGGGTCTGGGGCCTAATCAGGTCATGTGTCCCACGTTCCTGCCATCCCTAGAGGCTGGGCAGCCATGGGGAGGGGGCATCCTGCTTCTAGCACAGCGAGCCTTCCCTCACTGTGTCCAAGATGGGGTCCCTGAGAGAGGGCATGGAGGGTGCTGATGCCCCATCCCTAGGACACTGGCCGAGGCTGTGTAATGGAAGACTTTGGGGCAAGTGGCCAGTCCCGTCACCCCACTGCCCACAAGGAGAGCACAGGCAGAGCAGTAGTGCTGTTGTGGGTGGGGCTGGTGCTGCTGCTGGGCTCTACAGATCCACAGTGGCATTGTGCAGTGTGCAAGGAGGCCAGGGCTCCCCACTATGGTGCCCAGGATCTGCACTCCTTGTCTCCGTAACCGGAGTGAAGGAGGGCAGTCCCCAAGGGCATGTGTCATGGTGGGCCCAGCTGCTGGCCAGCCCACTGGTGGGCCTGTGTGTCCCCTGACCGCTGGCCTCCTGAGAAGGGGGCCATTCTCTTCGCTCCATGTAGCCAAGAGTCAACCTTGCCCTTGACTGGGCTGTCCTCTGCCCGACACTGGGCAAGTTAAGCTCATGTGAAAACTCCAAAGGATAATAAAATGTGAGCAACTCCTTACTCTACAGGAGTTCATTCTCCTTTTAAATATTCTCTTTTTCTGTCTATTGTATTATATTTTATTTCATTTTTTGTGATCAAATACACATAATATAAATCTTCTGTCGTAGCCACATTTAAGGGCACAGTCCAGGGCATTAAGCACATTTACACTGTTGTGCAACTGCCGCCACCATGCACCTCCAGAAGTTCCTCATCTTCCCAAATTCAAACGGTGTCCCCATTAAATACCCACTCCTCATCCCCCTCCCAGCCCCTGGCACTTCCGTTCTGCGTTCTGCCTTTGTGGATCTGATGCCTCTAGGGACCTCATTGAAGTGGAATCATACAGAATTTGTCCTTTTCTGCCTGGATTATGTCACTCAGAAGAGTATCCTCAAGGTCCACCAGGTTGTGACATGTCAAGATTTCCTTCCTTTTTAAAGATGAATGGACACTTCACCAAGTGGGTAGGCTGCATTTTGGTTTTCCCTTCATTTTGGTAGACACATTAGTTTCCATCAGTGAAACAAAATACCTGACATAAATCAATGTAAAGGAGGTAAGATTTATTCTGGCTCACAGTTTCAGAGGTTCTGGTCCATGGTCATCTGGCTCTGTTGTTCTGGGCCCATGGTGAGGTCCAGGACAATGGCGGAAGGATGCAGCAGAGCACAGTAGTTCAACTCATGGCATGTAGGAGGCAGAAAGAGAGAAGGAAAGAGCCAGAATCAAGGTCTACCCTTCCAGTACAGCAGGCTCCTGGTGACCTACTTCCTCCAACTAGGCTCCACACTCTACAGTTTCCACCAACACCCATCGATGTCTTCAGATATGAACCCATCAATGGGTTAAGCCACTGAAGAAGTCAGAACCTTCACGATTAAATCACTCTACCAAAGCCCCTCTGAGCGTTGCTCTATTGGGTGCTGAACCTTCAACACAGGAGCCTTTGGAGGACACTCCCTATCCAAACCATAATAATAGAAATCTGAGCTTTTTTCCATGTTTTGACTCTAGTGAATAATGAAACGTTACAACTGCTCATGCAATTTTGATGTGGACACAGGTTTTCATTTCCTTGGGGTAGGTTCTCAGAGTGGAGTTGTGCCATCATGTGGCAGATCCTTTGACATCTGAGGACCTGACAGGCTGTTTTCCAAAATGGTAGCATTATTTGCTATTTCCACTGTTTCTCCACTCCCTCCCCAATACTTGTATTTTTCTGGTCTCTCCCTACTTTTGGTTTGCATTTCTCTGATGATTAGTGACACTGAACATCTTTCTGTGTGCTTCTTGTCCTGTTTGCATCTTTCCTTTGAAGCCATGTCTACTCCACTCCTTTGCCTATTTTTGAATTGGGTTGTTTGTTTTTAATGGAGTTTTTGTTGTTGAGCTTTTAGAATTCTTTATGTATTCTGGATATTGATCTCTTGTCAGATATGTGATTTGAAAACATTTTCTCCTGTCCTGTGAGTGTCTTTCCACTCTGTCAAAAATGTCTTTTGATGCATGCCTTAGTTATTTTTCTCTCATTGCTGAGACAAAATACCCGACGTCCAAAATTAAAGAATGAAAAGTTTATTTAGATCACAGTTTGAGGAGGTTTCAATCCATAATTGGTTGGCTCTGGGGCAGGGTGGTATTGCAGAGAACAGTTCACAGTAGGCAGAAGACAGCAAAATCAACAACTAAACTTAACAGTGTCTTTCTATGCCTTGTATATTCTATCCAAGCTGCTGGGATTAGGGTGTTGCCAAAGTAATCAATGAACTAATCACACACCCTTAATCCCAGCATTGCGAAATCTAGATTCAGCCACCTCTGCATACACCCATAACTGCATGAGGCTTTGGGGGAAATATCTAGACACAAGTTATAGCAATGCACAAAGCTTGTTTTTCATTTTTTATTTTATTAGTACATGTTTATATTATGTAATAATTGCATTCTTTGTGGGGAGTTGGTGCATGCATATAACAAATTTTAATTCCCTTTTTCATTTTCTTTCCCCCTACTCACTCCCCCCTCCCTCTATCTCTTGATCCCTTTCCCATTTGAAGATCTATCACCCTATTTCTTATAATCTTGTATTTTGTTCTTTATTTATAATTTAGGTTTCTTAGATAATAGAAATCATATGATATTTAAGCTTACATGTCTGATTTATTTCACTTAACATTATAGTCTCGAGGCACATCCATTTTCCTACAAATGATTCAAGTGTATCCTTCTTTATAGTAGAGTAGTACTCCACTATGTATAAATACCACATTTTCCTCATCAATTTATCTGTAGATGAACATACAAGGCACTTCTAAGATTTACTATTATTAATTGTGTGGCTATAAACATGGTGTTATGCACTTCTCAGCTGAAGAAATATGAATGGCAAATAAATACATGAAAAAATATTCAGTATCATTGATCATTAGAGAAATGCAAATTAAAACAACTCTGAGATTTCATCTCACTCCAGAAAGAATGGCCAGGATCAAGAAAACCACCAACGATAAATGCTGGAGAGGCTGTGGGGAAAAAGGAACCCTTCTCCACTGTTGGTGGGAGTGCAGACTGGTGCAACCACTGTGGAGGTCAGTCTGGAGGTTTCTCAAAAAG
>RJWT010019091.1:0-18558 GCA_004365215.1 Cuniculus paca
GACGACCAGGCGTCCCTGGCCATAGGAGGAGGCAGCAATGAGCACCTGGCCCTTGTCATTCACCATCACTGGGAAGGAGGCCTTCCCAATCAGAAGGAGTTCACTGGGGACGGGGCCTTCAGGAAAATCCCAGCTTGTCACTCCATTCATGAGAGCCTGGAACGCATCAGAGGGAGTTGTTGCCATGGTTCTATCAGCTGCTACAGAAGGAAGAAAAGAATACAATGAAGGAAGGTGAAAAGGTTCCCATATGTATTCTGAGGACAGAGTCTTTTTCATAGAATTCAAAGGCCAGGGGATCTGCATATAGAATAGCCATTGTGTTACTGTATTTGGAAGCCTGGGTGAGCAGGGGCATGAAGGAGAGCCACACTGCTAGCTGCTCTGTCTGACTAAATAGCACCTTTCTAACTATTGAGCTGGGTAAGGAGAGGGAAGGAGGTGACATTTTTTCATTTTGAGGAGCTAAGAGGCTAGGCAAGGTGCTTCAGAATTTCAGCAGTATCCCAGACTTTGTGAGGCATAGTATGTGGTTGGTTTTCAAATAATTGAAAGATTTGGTTACCCCTCTGGAAATTTAAGGAAAACAGGAGGAAGCTTACTTCTTCTGAGGTATCTTTCAGTGCCTGCTAATATAACCTCTGCCTGGCCAATCTGTCTTTTTATTCGTAAACAGTGAACTGGACACAGGCATATGCAATCATTCTCAGGTGTTTTCTTATCACAACAAAACAGGCTAAGACATGGTATTACCACAACCCAAGGCTCAGAAGCTCCAACTTCTTCATAAAGAAGAAGGATATTGTCTTATCTCCCCCACTCCATACCTACACAGCAGAGAGATTTGTATCCTAGAAAGTCAGAGAAGCTCACCTGGATGTCTTGAGACTATAGCTCAGATCTTTAGGGAAAGAGAAGAGACTCCTGTGTAGAAGTAACATGTGAGTGGCCTGACGACTCTATATATAGGCAAGAAAGTGTGATTATCTTCTAGTATATCCTTCTTCCTGGTTCCTGTTGGATGGGTTGTGTTTGACTTGGAGACTTCCCTGAACACATAGGGGACACTCACGTCCTGTCTCTTGTAGGTCCCTGAACAAATTTTCTTGGTGTTTGGGTCTATAACCAGCCTGAAGTGGTGTATGTAGCTGTAAGGTTATCTCAGCTACTCCAATTGCTCTTTAGTTGTCAGCTGCATGCTATGTATAATAGTATTTCCCAGTGGCTAGGAAAGGAATCTCTGAAAAGCTTCTGTGACATTCAGCAGTAAGAATAAACAACTATTTCTAGAAATGGTGGTTTGTTGAGACAAAGTCATTTATAAATGAGCAAAAAGAGTGAGGTCTACAGCTTCTCTGGCCATGTCCCGGTATAGTGTCTTTGGAGGAAACTCATTACACCTTTGCTTCAATGTTGGGTTAGGAAACGGCAGTACTACTGGCAGCAAGATGTACCAGCCAGAGTATGTGCAAACAGAACAGCCATGGTGTTATTCTACTAGGAAGCCCAGATGAGCAGGAGCATGCTGGAGAAGCCGACCTAGGTGAGTAGGATGACTGTTCTATTGTGAGGCACGAGGTAACGCATCCTGGTACAGAGCAGGGCCAGCTACAGCTGTGGTCTTTCACAAGATTCCTGAGTCAGTGCTCATGATTTGGGAAGAGCCCTAACTCTTAACATCAATTCACCAAGAGATAATACTTAAAAATCCTTTCTCTATAGTCCGTTCATTACTCCACTTGGTAGGTATACCTAGTGATCCTTTTGCTGAATTTAAAATAATGTGGAGCAGTTTTCAACCAATACATATATATTTTAATGGATTATTAAAGTGTCTGTGCTATCAAAATTTTGCTTCTTTTGTAGTCAAATTTAGGATTGTTACTGAAAAAGTTCACTTGTGGTTTTCCCAAGCTTTGCTTCTATTGCTGGAGGAAAATAGGTCAGATAACGAATACTGCTTAGCAGAAAAATTAGAAATGAGCACTGTAAAATGTATACTCATAAAAGCTAATGCGAGTGAAGAAAATGCAAGAGAATACAATAAGTCATGTTAGAAAAGGAAAGAGAAAGAGTACATTAAGTGAACCATCATTGTGTGGACATAGAAAATGGTGGTATAAAAAACATGTCTCCCAAAAAGTAGAAGAAAGGTAAATGCGAAACTGAGAGTAGACATTACTTAACGGCAAGGAAAGTAGAAATAATTAAGCTTAAAATTAGTTCTTTGAAGAGATTTTTTCTCTGGTGAAACCATCAAGGAAAAAAAGCAGAAGGAAAAAAGCAAAAATAACTAAGGTCGGGAGTGAAAAGGAAGCAAAACAACAGGAGATGCAGTGATCAAATTATAATACAGGGATGTTATAAGCACATTTACGTCACTGTACTTGAAAATTTAGACAAAATGAAAAAGATTATTGAAATGAAAAAATGTAGCTTTCAAAAATGTATTGATAGGTGAAAGAAGAAAAAAAGGAAGGGAAAAGAAAAAAAAATATATATATATATACAAAAGACAGCTATGATAGTTATACTACTGATAATTTTTAGTTCATTGAAAAAAATCAGTTTGTGCTTACATTGTTTCATCAATTATGCATGCCTCTATCTTATAATCTGAGCAACTACTTTGAAGACAACATGCAATATATTAACCATTGTTAATTTCCTATTATCTTGTTTTGAAATTCTGTGTCATTGTTTTTATTGGGGTTTTTTTCTCTTTAAAATAAAAGTATTGAGAAACAGTTGACTATCTGTGACTATCAAGGAAACATGATCAGTAAATAAAAATAAATTTTATTATAAATAAAATTCCAGACACAGTGTCTGGTTAGTTCTTTTAAATACCGAAAGAACAAATAATTTTAATCTCATGAAACCCTTTCAAAAAATGAAAATAAGGAACATTCAATAACTTATTTTATAAGGAAAGATGTGATATCAAAACATGGCAAGGACAATAAAAAGAGAAAATTACAGGTCAGTTGAACTTTGAAATATGAATAAATAAGAATTCTAAAAATGGTACACTTCAAAACAATAACTTATATATACCATAATGTATATGATTATTTCAGTTACTACCAGGACTGAACACTGAAAATCAATTAATGATTCCATCCATGTTAACAGATGGAGAAAGGAAAAGCAATATTTTCAGTAGTTAAGCAAGTTCATTTATTAAAATCTAGTTTCATCTTAAAATAACTCTTATAAAATGGGAAGCAGGCCAAGAGATGGAGGGATAGAGGAGGTTGGTGGAGGGAGTGTAATGAAAGAAAACTGAAGATGTATTATGTACATGTACCAATCCCACCTGAGAAATACAGTCACTATGTACTACAAATATACAAATAAAAAATAAAACTTAAAAAAATTTTCTTGTAAAATCAATACAAACTTTTCTAATCTAATAATGGATATATATAACAATCTATGTGAAATATCAAAGTTAAATGATGAAATTCTCAAATGTTTCCTTTTGAGATCAGAAAAGGAAACAGATATACACTATACATTTTATAATTTATTTAATGTTTAGTAATGGCACATATTTATGGGGTACATTATGATGTTTAAATATATGCATATATATATAATGTGCAATGGTTAGATCATAGTAAAGGGCATATCTGTCACCTTAGACATATATTGTTTATTTGTGTTGGGAATGTTCCAAAACTTCTGTAATAGCCGTTTTGAAATATTCGATTGATTGTTGTCAACAGTATCCTTAGAGATTATTCCTCCTGTCCAATTACACCTCCATTTCCATTAGCCATTTTCTCACCATCATCTTGTCCCTTATCCTCCCTAGACTCTGGTAACCACTATTCTCTTTTCTATCTATATGAATTTAACTTTTTAGCTACTACATATAAGGGAAAATGTGCAGTATTTGTCTTTTGGTGCTTGATGTATTTCATTTAGCATAATATGTTCCAGTATGCACATGCTTCTGCAAAAGACAGAATTCCATACTTTTATATTGTTGACTAATGCTCAATTGTGTATATGTACCATATTTTCTTTTTTCACTCATCTATTGATAATGACCCTATATCTTGGTTATTGTGAATAGTCCTGCAACAAACACAAGAGTGCAGATTTTTTTAAGTATACTGGTTTAATTTCTTTTAGATATACACATACCCTCAGTAGTAAAGTTCCTGGATCACATGACAATACTATTTCTGGTTTTTTGACACTTTCATATAGCTCTCCATAATAGCTCTACCAACATAGTAACATGAAAACCAATGCTATATTGAGAATTTCCCTTTTTCTGTATGCACATCAGCATTTATCATTTTAAAAAATCTTTTTGGTTATAACCTTTCTAAATGGGGTAAGATGAAACCACATTGTAGTTTTGATTTCCATTTGCCTGGTGATTATTGATGTTGAGCATTTTTTACACACTTGTTGAGCCTTTATATAGCTTCTTTTGAAAATATTCAAGTCATTGGTCAAAGTTGAAGTAGATTATTATTATTGTTGTTGTTGTAACTCCCTGTTGAGTTTTTCTAGTTTCCTACATATTCTGAATATCAATCTATTGTTGGATGAATACTTTGAAAATATCTTATTATTTTTGTGGTCCCTTCACTCTGCTGCTTCTTTTCTTACGAAGAAACTTTCTTTGATATAATCCCATCTTCCAATTTTTGCTTTTGTTGTGTATGTTTTGTGGTCAAATCCACAAAGTCTTTGCTTACATCAATTCATGAAGCATTTAAGTGTATTTCCTCCTAGTAGCTTTATAGTTTTGGGTCTTTAATGTAAATTTTTATTCACATTGAGTTCACTTCTTCAACTGGGGAGAGATCGGAGTCTAGTTTATTTCTCGTGCAAGTGGATATCCAGTTTTCTCAGCACCATTTATTGAAGAGAACTTTCTTTATCCAATGTACATTCTTGGTGCCTTTCTCAAAAATCAATTGGCTACAAGTACATGACTTTACTTACTTTTGGTTCTCTTTTCTATTCTACTGGGATATGTGGGTTTTACTGGGTATTTCTTTCATTTCATTTGTTGTTTTAGGCCAGTATTGTGCTATTTAGGTTTCTATATCTTTGTCAGATACATTGAACTGAGGTTTTGTAATGCCTTCAGCTTTGCTCTTTTTGATTAGGATTACTTTTATATATACTTAATGTCTTTTGTGTTTCCATGTGAATTTTAGGAATTTTTTTTTGTTTCTGTTAAGTTATTTAGTAATTTAATTGAAGTTGCATTGATTGGTAGATCAATTTGGGTGGTGTGTAAGTCAGCTTTTCCATTAGCAGGAGTTAACTCTCAGCACCCCCAACAAAAAGCCAGAGAAGTTAACTGGATTTATGGTTTTAGAATATTTAGTTCATTGCTGGCAGGCTCTAAGGCAGGAACATTTCAGCAGAAAGGCATAATGCCACAAAGCTGATTACTTCGTAGTATCTGGGAATAAAAGTTGAGCACAAGCTCCAGAGAGGAGGTGTGAGTGACCAGGCGGTAGAGCAGTCAAGTTCATGCCTCCATGACTCATCTGACATACTGAAATGTGGTACTGTTCCCATCTCTTCAGCCATACTTGATCTCCAAATAAAGACAATAGCAAGCTCATAATTTCCCTGACATAATACAACTATGCTTCATATAAACAGAAACAATGATTTCTTTCCTCAAAGACTTAATTGTCCTAGGTTTCACAAAAGTTCAAGTCCCAATCTCTTCTGAGACTCAAGGCAGACTCTTAGTATCAACCTCTGTAAAAATCAAAAACAAATTGCCTACTCCCAAAACACAAAAGCATGGAGTTTATTCCCATTCCAAAGGCAGGGGGGAACAGGGAGAGAGAAAAAAGAAATAAGAATAAAGTAAGGGTGAAATCACATTGGGCAAATATTAAGTCATGTAATCATGTATCTGGCATTCAGGGCACTGTGATAAGATATGAATTTCGCAAGACTTGGAAAGCCCCACACTGATTGCCTTGCTGGATGCAGCCACACAGTTTCTTTCCTGTCTTGATATTTCCTCCACAAGATTGGTCTGCCACCTTTAATCTTGTTCTCTTGCAACATCTCAGGAGATGCTCAAAATGCATTTTTTCTGCTAGAATGTAACACACAAGGCCTCTAGTCTTACTGCTAATAGTTTCCTTGTTTCTAATTTAAACTTTTTCCACCTAGCCTTTACTACCCACATTTCTATCAGTCTTCTGATTTTCTGTGCTCTGACCAGAATCATTTATGTCACTATTCTTACAGAACTGTAGTATTTCTCTAGACCATATCTCCAAAGCTTTCCAAATTTTTCCCACAAACCAGTTGTCTCACAAGCCCTAGAGATTCTGAACCACATGGTCAGGTGCAATCACAGCAAAAGATAAACAACCAACGGACTAAGGAGACAATCTTCAGAATGGGGAATTGTTTTATTGAAAGGTATTTACTGAATATGAACAGCTATATTGAAGAAAATGAGACATTATGGTAGCCATAGATGATTTCATATCTTCAGGTTCTGAAGTCCAATAATTCTTTTATTCTTTTATTTGATTGGTTTATGTCTGTTTTCTACTACTTGATTGCAATATGTGAGAAGATATGATCAGCTTTTTTGAAGAAAACAAAGGATATTAAGGTAGCCATTGTTGATTTCTTATTGTCTGATTTGAAGACCTGTAATGCTTTCACTCTATTGTTTTAGCTGGTTTTATATTATTTTGTTTTTCTTGAGTTTGTTGTGTGTGAATGTATGAACAACCATTTCAAAGAAAACAAGAGACACGAGGGTAGCCATTGTTAATTTCCTGTCGTTACGTTTTGAAGACCTGTATTGCTTGCATTATTCTGAATTTTTTTTATTTAAAAAAAATACAACCAAACCAAACAAAAGAGTAGAGTCAATCACAACAAAAAAAAATGAACATGGTACATGACTTCTAAACAGGGTAAAAAGCAATCAATAATGACTACCATAAGCCTCTTATTATCTGCAATATACCTGCCCATACCATCAGGTATGAGTAAAATCAAACAAAATACAACAAAATAAAACAGTAAAACAAAAACAAAAATAAAAACAAAACAAACAAAGCAGAACAATGTAAGCAATAAAGAAGTTACAGAAAATCAGCAGTGGCTACCATAATGTTTGTTATCGTCAGAATAGTTGCCTACACCTTCAGACATACTATAATCAAACAGCACAGAATAGAGTAAAATCAATCAAAACAAAACAGTGAAACCAATACAGGGTTTCTAAACAACATAATTGGACATCCTCAATGGCTGCAATTATATATTTTGTTATCTTTAAAATAGCTGTCCATGTCATCAAGTATAATAAAATCAAACAAATCAGAATAAAATGAAACTAATCAGAATAATTGTTCTGTTCTGATCTTCTTGTTGTGTTTTACTATGTTTTGTTTTCTTTTGTTTTTATTCTCTCTATAATAAAAAAAGGTATTTACTGAATTCTTTCACTGCAATTTTTTCGGTGCTGATACCTTTATTTTTTCTTTTGTTTTAAATACTTTTCTAATGAGATATATTCTTTGCTTTGAGCTCTTAGGTGACTTTAGCTTTACTGTCCCTGTCTCAGATTTTTTTTTTTTTTGCAGCACCGGGAATTGAACTCACGACCTCGCACTTGCCAGGCAGGCACTTAAGCCACTGAGCTAGATCCCCAGCCCTATGTCTCAGAATTTTTAAGGATTTTTTGCAATGCTGGTTTGATGGTCACAAATTTTTTAATATCTTCTTTGTGACAGAATATCTTTTCTTTTATTTTAAATAGAATTAAACAAAACAAAATAGAACAAAGCAGATCCGAACAGAACAATGCAAGCAATACAGGACTTCAAAACAAGACAACAGGAAATCAACACTGGCTACCATAATGTTTCTTGTTTTCTTCAAAATAGTTGCTCATACCTTCACACACAATAAATGCAAACAAAACAAAATAGTATAAAACCAATCAGAACAAAAGAATGAAAGCTTTACAGCCTTCAAAACCAGACAATAGGAAATCAAAAATGGCTACCATATTGTCTTTGTTTTCTCCAAAATGGCTGTCCATACCTTCTCACATATTGCAATCAAATAATAGGAAACAGACTAAAACCAATCAAATCAAAGAATAAAAGCATTATTGGACTTCAAAACATGATGATAAGAAATCAGCTATGGCTACCAAAAGGTCTTGTTTTCTTCAAAATAGCTGTTCATACCATCACACATAATAAAATCAGTTCTTGTAAACTCTAAGAGTAGCTTTAGGCATGTATAAGCCTATACATGTACATCTACCCTTTCTGTGTTAGAGGAAATAACAAAACAAAACACACACAAAAAAACAAGAAACAAATCACAAATACATAACAGTAACACAGAGCCTGAAACAATAACAATATAGGCTTTCAAAGTAAGGTGGCAGGAACATACCAAAGGTTGTCATTTTGTATAGTTATCTTCAAAAGAGTTAGATTACCAGATACAGACATGCAAAATTGATCTAATCCTATGAATGTTAACTCTTTTGTTTCAAAAACTAATAGAATTAGTAGTACAATCATCTTAGCTATCTTAAGTGTATATATACAAATTTACATCTTTTTTCTTTTCCTTTCCTTTTTTTCTCCTTTTCCCTAAGTTATTTTTTCCCTTTGAACAGTTTCTTACCCTTTCACAATATTTATTGAAGATTTTGTATCTTATTTACACTTTCAGTTTCTTACACTAGAGAGACAATATGATGTTTACGTATGTGGGTTTGATTTATTTTGCTTATGAGTATGTTCTCAAATCACATCCATTTACCTATAAAAACCTGAAAGTAATGCTTATTTATAGCTGAGTAGTACTCCTTTACATAATAGTACCACAGCTTTTTTATCTATTCCTCAGTTGATGGGCATTTGGGTTGTTTCCAAGATTTGGCTATAGCAAATTGTGCTTCTATGAACATGGATGCACATATATCACTGTGGTATGATGTTTTCAATTCTTCTGGGAATATGACCAGAAGTGGGATAGCTGGGTGAAATGGTACTTCCAATCCCAGGATTTTGAGGAACATCCAGACTGATTTCCACAGTGGCTGCACCAGTCTACACTCCCACCAACAGTGGAGAAGGGTTCCTTCTTCCTCACACACTCTACAGCATTTGTTATTGGTTGCTTTCTTGATTCTGGCCATTCTTTCTAGAGTGAGATGGAATCTCAGTATTGTATTAATTTGCATTTCTCTAATGACCAATGATGCTGAATATTTTTTCATGTATTTCTTTGCCGTTGGTATTTCTTCAGCTGAGAAGTGTGTATTCATCTCAGATACCCATTTTTGGATTGGGTTTTTGAATTTCGAGGGAATTTCAGATTCTTAAAAATTCTTTGTATGTTCTAGATAGAAGTCTTTTGTTTGAGGGACAGTTGACTAAGACTTTTTTCCAATTCTTGGGTTTTCTTTTCACTCTATTGGAAATTTCTTTTGACATGCAAAAACATTTTAATAAGAGGAGATCCCAGTTGTTGATTCTGGGAAGTATTTCCTATGCAGTTTGATTTTCGTTCATGAGCTCTCTGCCTACTCCTATGTCAAGATTTCTACTGACTTTGTCTACCAGCAGACTTAGTATTTCTGTTTTAATACTCAGATCTTTGATCCATTTTGGCTTTAGTTTAGTGCATGGTGATAAGCATAGGTCTAATTTTAATTTCTGGCATATGGAAAGCCAGCTTTTCCAGCACCACTTATTAAAGAGGCTTTCTTTCTTCCAGTGAGCATGTTTGTCCCCTTTGTCAAAGATAAGGCAGCTGAGTGTGTTTGTAGTTGTGGTTGTATCTTCTAATCTATTCCATTGATCTTCAGGTCTGTTTTTATGCCAGATCCATGCTGATTTTATCACAGTAGCTTTGTAGTATAACTTTAAGTCAAGGATTTTGATGCCTTTGCTGCCCAGAATTTCTTTTGCTATTCTAGGTCTCTTCTGGTTCCAGATGAAGTTTAGGAATGTTTTCTCTACATCTATGAGGTATGCTAATGGTATTTTGATTGAATTGCATTAAATCTGTGTAACAATTTTGGGGGAATAGCCATTGTCAAATGTTTGTTCTTCCTATCCATGAACAAGGAATGTCTTTCCATTTTCTGAGATCCTCTTCGATTTCTTTTTTGAGAATACTGTAATTTTCATTAAATAGATCTTTTACTTCCTTTGTTAGATTGATACCTAAGTATTTCATTTTTTTGGATGCTATAGTGATGGGTGTGGTTACCTTTATTTCTCTCAGTGAGTTTGTTGTTTGTGTACAAGAATGCTATTGATTTTTGATATTGACCTTGTATCCAGCTATACTACTGAATTATGTATCACATCTAGAAGTCTTTCAATGGAGTTCTGGTGGTTTTCTAAGTAGAGTATCATATCATCTGAAAATAATGATAATTTAATTTTCTTCCTTTCCTGTCCTTATTCCTTTTATTTCTCTCTCTTGTCTAATTGCTCTGGCTAATGTTTCCAGAACTATATTGAATAGGAGTGGTGATAATGGACATCCTTGTCGTGTTCCTGATCTTAGGTTGAAAGTTTTCAGTTTTTGTCTGTTTAGCAAGATGTTGGCTATTGGCTTATCATATATGGCTTTTATCAGATTGAGGTAAAGATCATCTATTCCAATTTTCTATAGGGTTCTTATCACATATGAGTGTTGGACTTTATCAAAAGCTTTTTCTGCATCTATTGAGATGATCATGTGATTCTTATCTTTGGCTCTACTGATATGGTGTATTACATTTATTGATTTTCATATGTTGAACCATCCCTGCATTCCTGGGATGAATAACACTTGGTTGTGGTGTATAATTTTCTTGATGACTTGCTGCTTTCTGTTTGCCAGTATTTTATTGAGGATTTTTGCATCTCATTAGGGAAACTCTTTTTTGGTTGGATCTTTCTCTGGTTTTGGTATTAGGGCAATACTTGCTTCCAGGAATGAGTTAGGGAGAATTGCTTCCCTTTCAATTTCCTTGAGAGTTTGAGGAGTGTTAGCACTAAATCTTCCTTGAATTTCTTGTAGAATTCAGCTGTGAATCCATCAGGACCTGGGTTTTTCTTTGTTGGTGAGGTTCTAATTACATTTTCAATTTCATTAACTGAAATTGGGTTATTAGTAGTTTTACATCTTCTTGATCCAGCTTTGGTAATTCTTATGTTTCTAGGAATCTTCCATTTCTTTTGTGTTGCACCTATGAGAGTAAAGATTTTCAAAGCAAGTATTGATGATCTACTGCATTTCCACAGGGTCCATAGTGATTTCATCCTTTTAGTTCCCTATTGCATGAATTTGAGTTTTTTCTTTCCTTTTTTAATAAGGTTGGCTAGGGGCTTGTCAATTTTATTTATTCTTTCAAAGAACCAACTCTTTGATTCATTGATTGTTTGTATTGTTTTCTTAGTCTCAACTGCATTAACTTTTGCTCTGCTCTGCTCTGCTCTGTATAATTTCCTCCCTTCTTTTGGCTTTGAGCTTGACTTGCTTTTCGTTTTCTAGATGTTTGAGGTGTAGCATGAGGTTATTTGTGTTTGTTCTGTTTTCCTGATGTGGGAATTAACTGCAATAAATTTCCCTCTGAGGACTGCTTTCATTGCATCCCACAGGTTCTGGTAAGTTGTATTTGTATTTTCATTTGCTTTAAGATATTGTTTAATTTCTTCTTTAATTTCCCCTATGACACATTGATTGTTCAGGAGTGTATTATTTAATTTCCGTGTGTTTATAGAGATTTTGCAGTTTCCTTTGTCATTAATTTCCAGTTTCATGGCACTATGATCATATAATATGCATGGGATAATTTCAGTTCTTTTGCATTTACTTAAGCATGTTCTATGGGCTCGTATATGGGCTATTTTAGAGAATGTCACATGTGAAGTTGAAAAGAAGGTATATCCTAATGTTGTTGGGTGGAATAGTCTGTACACATCTACGAGGACCGTTTGTTTACAAGTTTGATTCAGTTGTGTTATTTCTGATTTTCTGTCTAGTTGATCTGTCTCTTTGTGTTAATGGGGTGTTAAGGCCTCCCATTATAATTGCATTATTGCTTATTTGAGTTTTCATTTCTATTAATATGTTTTATATAGTTGAGTAGTCCCATATTTGGTGCATATATATTTAAGATTGTGATTTCTTCCTCTTAGAATTTCCCCCTAACCAGTATGTAGTCACTTTCTTTATCTCTTTTGATCATTCTTGATTTGAAATTTACATTGTCTGTGAACAGAATAGCTACCCCTGCTTTTTTTGGGTTTCTGTTGCATGAAGTATTATTTTCCAAACTTTGACTTTCAGTCTATGAATTTCCTTTTCGATTAGATGGGTTTCTTATAGACAGCACATGGTTGGATGCTGTTTCTTGATTCATTCTGCCAGTCTGTTTCTTTTAATTGATGGATTGAGGCCATTTACATTAATGGCTATAACTGATATATATTGGCTTATTCTTGTCATATTATCTTTCTGCTGAGATTTCTTTACCTTTTCCCTGTGTTTAATTGTTTGCCCTGTTTGGTGGTTTTTTCTGTTGGTGTTCTTGAAGTCATAGCTATTTTTCTGTCTATCTAGAATATCTTTCAGTATTCTTTTCAGGGTTGGTTTGGTGGGCATGAAGTTCTTCAGCTGTTCTTTGTCATGGAAGTATCTTATTTCTCCATCAATTTTGATGGATAATTTTGCAGGGTACATCAGTCTGGGTTGGAAGTTGTTTTCCTTTAGAACTTGAAATACTTCACTCCATGCTCTTCTTGACTTCATTGTTTGTGTTGAGAAGTCTGCTGTGATTCTGATGGGCTTTCCTTTATAGGTAATTTGCTTCTTTTCTCTCACAGCTTTTAATATTCTGTTCTTATGTTGAATTTCTGGAATGCTGATAATTATATGTCTGGGTGTTGATTTATTTTGGTTATGGCTAGTTGCAGTTCTATATGCTTCACTTATCTGTATGTCAGTTTCCTTTCTCATGTTTGGGAAATTTCAGCTATCACTTCTGCAAATAGTCTTTTCATATCATTTGTGTTGTCTCCTTTTTAGTTTACACATATCAATACTATATTGTTTTTCTTTGCATTAATTTGTAAATGTTGAATTGCTATTTTCTGATTCCTTGTTATTTGTAAAAGAGCTTTCCTTTCGTGTTCACTAGCTGCAATCTTGTCTTTGAGGTTTGAAAGTCTATCTTCACATTCATTGAGGCTGCTTTGTAAGCTTTTGATAGAATTTTTCATTTACTGGATATCTCTTTGAATCTGTTTCATGCATCTTAATTCTTTCTTGTATTGTTCCATCATTTTGCAGTGGTCCTCTATTTTTTTAACTATATCTTCTTTAGATGTTTTCACCATTTCTTTCATTACATTTATCATTTCTTGTTTTACCTGGAAGATTATTTCTAATCTGACTTCTTTTACAGCTTAATGGAGCTGTTTCTTTACTTCAGTTGCTATCATTTCAGAAGTTTCAGGTGTATGGTTTATACTTTCTTCTATGTCCATGTCTCTTAGGCTTGTTTGTGATTGGCTGGAGGTTTGAGATTGCATTTTACTCTTTTGTTTTGTCATTTTCTTGTATTCCCCTGTGGTAGCTGAATGCAAAGTTGTTTCCTGGGTTGAGGATGGCTGTGTGTACTGCAGGGAGTTTCTCCAGTTGAGAGAGAGTCATTAGGCAGGCCTTACCAGATCCTTAATGGCACATGAAGGCTCCCTGAGTGGGGGAGTATGCTGGGCGAACCTTCAACACACCCCACTTGGCATGCCAAGGCTCCCTGGCTGCTTGATGTTGCTAGGCAGGGCCCTACCAGGTTCTGAGTGGCGTATCAAAGCTGAAAGGCTAGGTAGGGTACCCTCTCCAGGCCCTCAGCTCACACCATGCAGCCCACTGAAGTTCCCCCAGATGCTTGGGGTCCCTGGGAGGTGCCCAACCGGGACCTGAGTGACTTACCAAAGGTCCCTGGCTGTTTGGGTTGCTGGGCGGGGCCCAGGCAGGACCCCAGGGATATTCCAAAAGCCCCTGGCTGTTTGGGGATGCTGAGTGGGGCCCTACCAGATTCTGTGCATGGTCCCGAGGCTGCATGGCTAGGTCCAGAATATCTTTATTTCTTCATCAATTCAGAGGAACGGTTTTGCAGGATACAGTAATCTGGGTTGACCATTATTTTCTTTAACAGCTTGTAAATCTCTGCTGCAAGCTCACCAGGCCTTTAATGTTTGTATTGAGAAATCTGTTATTCAGATAGGCTGCTCTTTTTTTCTAAGAAGTTTTAATGTTCTTTTCCGTGCTGAATTTTTAGGATTTTGAGTATTATGTGTCATGGAGAGATTCTTCTATGGTTGTGATGATTACAGGTTCCATGATATGTGCCTCATTTACCTGTGCATTGAGTTCTTTCTCTAGATTTAAATTTTTTTATCTTTACAATGAATAAACATTTTATACCTTTGGTGTCATCCTCTAACATATTCATTTTATGAGTCATTTAGTAGCTGCTGAATCCAACTTCCATGTGTCTTGTGTTTTAGGGTACCACTGAATAAATGATCTCCTCCATAAACCCTATTTATACTTCAGTCTAAGTTCACTCAGTATATACTTCTTCCTTTGATCAAAATAGAGAGATTTTGTTTCATAGCAGTTGTGGAAGGCTGAGTTCCAGTCATCTGTGGACATGACTAGGAAAGTAGTGCTTGAACTTATTCCCCTCCTACGATTTTTTTTCATGCCTAACAGTTAATGAATTGGCTTAATGGTCTGAGCAGACAATCAAGCCTGCCTTTCTATTCCTCTCCAGGCAGAGATCTGTGAGGTTTCATCTGTGGTCCTATGGGTAAGACTAGCCAGAATCTATTGTCTCTGTCTTATAATCAGATACCTGTAATTATATTTGAGTGAGGAAGGAACAGTGGGAAAAGTATTTCCCTTCTACTGATGTCTGGGTGGGATTTCTCAGTCTCTGTCCCTTTCTTTCTGCAATAATCCATTCAGACTTGTATCTGCTCCATCTACACCTCTCTAGGTAAGCACAGCATGAAATATCTTCTGAATCTGCTCCTTCTGTCTGCTTTTCCACCCATGTCAAACTGCTTACACTTCTCAGACACACTCTATAAACCTGTGGATTCAGTAGCATCTAGGGTTCTACAGAGAAAGGCCAATCTGCTTGGAATTCAGTAGTATTCAGAAGGTGGTAGGATGGAGTTTTCAGGCACCAAAGCTCTGCTACTTTTAGTGGATGCTTAGATGGAGCCTAGTTGGATCCTGAATCCGTTGTGGCATTTAGAGAGAGTTGGCTGGGGTACCATACAGGCACAGGTGTTAGTGCATTTGGCGATGGCAGTGAGGGAGTGCCCTCAGTAGCACTCCTCCAGTATCTTTTCTTCACCCTCAGATCATATCAGTTATAGATCTTTCACACACTTGTGAGTCTATGTCTCATAGATTGCTCAATGCCTGGGTCCAGGGCCCTATCAAGGATCAAAACCTTGTTTCTTTTTGTCATTAGGATTTTTTTGATTCTAAGTCAGTCGCTGTCCTTTAGATGATTCTCTGGTTTCACACCTTTCTTATTGCCCTAATCTGAAAATGTGCTCTTCAGTGAACACCTTGTTCACTGGACTTTATCTCCTCCTTGAATAGTGCAAGGACAGATGAACACTAGGCAATGACTATGAGGCTTGGTGCCAATGCAGCAATTTGGCTGCAGCTGATGGATTTGTCATCTTTCTTCGTAGGCTTAGCACCCTTCCCAAGATAGTGTGTTCACTGAACCTGAACTGTCAGGAGCACCAGGGTGATTCTCAGAGTAGCTTTCTCTAAACACCCTGATACAGAGATTCACCTGATGAGCATCTCCAAGTTACCTCCCCATGTTGGAGACTTTTATTCATGCCCTATTTCTGAGTACCTATGGATCCTAGCGAGCACATTCTGTTTCTTAAACTCTACTGCCTGTTGCCCATCATGATGTCCCCACTGGTAATATTTTTTTATCATAATATACATACAAATAGCATAACCACATGATGTGCTTTACATTAATTGGGATACAATAATCCAGTGGCGGCGGGTATGACCCAGGGCCAGATCATTGGATGAATTGCAGGAATTCTCTGTGTACCGAATTATTTGATTCTGTAGTCTTTAAAGATTTCCAGTAAAGACACAGATGTTGCTTTTAGTGCTGCCAAGTTAGATAGGTGCTTTCATCTTCTGGTCATAAAACAGAACAGCACCTTCTACATATTATGCTTTGACAAGAAGTTTGAGAACAGAAGTTCAAAAGAAGCAAAACCTCATGAGATGACAGACTCTTGTTTCAAGATATGATTAGAATTCTCTGATCATGGTCACAAATTGACTAAATGATTAATGACCCATGTATGAATAAAACTCCTAGAACTGAGTTTTACTGTATTTCTTACTCTACCTTCTGCATTTTTTTGGTAGCACTCATTAGCTTTAACTTTGTTGTCATAGAAGAATCTTTCATATCTCATTTTTGATAATTCATTTGCACCAATTTGTTATGATTTGGATATAGTTTGAATGTCTCCCCAAGGCTTCATGTGTTGATATAAAATGTCTCTTCTGAAGTATAAAGATAATGGAAACTTAATTCAACTGTGGTGTTTGGGGGTAGGGCCCTTGGGAGATGAGTAACATTAAGTAAGGCGATTGGGGTAGAGCCTTCATAGTTGATCCCTGGTGGCTTTATAAGAAGAGAGTGACCACACACACACATACACACAATTTTTTCTGTCTTGCCATGTGATGCTCCTTGCCATCTCAGTATAATAGGCAGCTAAGTTAGATAGAAATTTGCTGAAACCCCTGTGAGAATTCAGGTCTCCCACCTGATAATATGGTACATGGATGTAAAAGTAAGACAAAGAAAGAAAGTTCTGCAGTTGAGGAGCTCTGGCGTGACCCAATGCATTCTCTGAAACAAAGGGTCACAATTCCAAAAGCTCATGGCTTTTATTGGGTGGGGGTTGTGGCAGAGTGCTAGAAAAAAGAAACTTTGCAGGCATTGGCATGAGAAACAGTGCAATTTTGTGCCAGGTACTAAGGTCTCCATTTAGCAATACAAGGATAGCTTGGTGTATGCAAGTCTGGCACCTTTACTGCAAGGAAGGTATAATTTTTTCTAAGTCCCATGGCCTCAGCTGAGATGTTATCTCACATCTTAGCCCCGGAATCTCACAAGTTCTTGCTCCAGCCTCCATTTCAGTCATTAGTAAAGGGTGCAACTCTCACCTGGGTGTTTCTGCTTTGCTATTAATGAGACTAATGGTGCTTTGGATGGACTCAATCACATTCTTTTGGTCAATTAAGGGGACATCTGGTTTGATATAACCAGTTCTGAATATCTTGGTGAATAGAGTTGAAGGAGAGTTCAGGAAAACATTGAAGCAAGGCACTTTGGTTCTCAGGACAGCACATCTTGACAGTCTCCCACACAAATTAATACACAGAGAGGGGCTGAGCTCTCAAAGCAGTCAACACAAAAATAAAGACATCAGAATTATGACTGGAGGCACATTTGAAGAAGATCAGGCCTCAAGATAAAAATGTAATGGCCAGGCCTTCATGTCACCCTAAGGCATAAGCAACCATTTATAATTATTCTGCAATTAGCACCACCTGGTCCAGTAAGTGTAGACAAGCATCAGTCACTCAGGTGGGTGACCAGAGCACGTGTTTCCATCTTTTCCCAAAAATGTCTTTGTTCTTTCCATGTACCCTTGCTACATGACTGATTTCCCTATTGGATCAATATTAGCTAAGCAGCTGTACTTGTAATTCTATGAGCTGATTGTAGTTTGACCCTTGTTGTAGCCGTATTGTGACTTTGTTGTATACATTACTCCTGGCAAAAGGCCTCCATGGCTACCCCATTCAGGACCACAGAAGCTAACATTTTCTCCTTGTTGCCCATAAAACTCTCCTAACTCCTTCATGGCTTCATTCCTTGATGTTGTGGGATCACAAACTTGGCACATTTGACACCTAACAGGCTGGGGACTTACACTTGTCCTGTGTCATCAGAACATTTCTGGCACAGAGGCCATCTCCAGCTGTGGTCCCTGTCCTTGATTTTCAGGTCTGTGCACTATAGTGGCTGTTCACTAACAGCAAAAGGGTTAATACCTTTGAGCCTGTGTCCGCGCTGGCTTTGCTTGTTTGAAACTCTCGGCCGGCGATGAGAGACAAGGAAAAAACGAACACGGACACAACAACCGCAAGCTGGAGTCAATAGCAATGAGTACCAACCTTTACTGGGGTTAAACTCCTTTCATGGTTACAATTCTCGTGTGGACATTAACGCCCCGCGGGGGACAACCTCCATGCGTCCGTCAGGCACGGCTCCTTGCGTGTTCTCCCGCCCCGATGCCTGCGTAACGCCCTTATATACAAAGATTGGACCCAACCATCTTAAGCCACGTGTGCATTAGCTATAGGCTGGTGAAGCTGTCAAGCAATTACATCATACACGGAAGCAGGATGCGGTCG